>BLKM01000864.1:1159879-1436618 GCA_013340265.1 Coptotermes formosanus
TTTTCTTTCTTTCTTTCCTTCTTTCTTTCTTTCCTTCTTTCTTTCTTTCTTTCTTTCTTTCTTTCTTTCTTTTTTTCTTTCTTTCTCAGTCTGGCTTCTTCTACCTACGCGTTGCAGGTTTAGAGGTCATTGTTTTTCTTTATCACACTCCATGACACACATATATACACACACACACACACACACACACACACACACACACACACACACACACACACACACACTAGATGGGACTCCTCTGGACGAGGGATCGGCCCGTCGCATAGACCGTTTCCTGACAACGCACAGCAGTCATAAGGCACAGACACCTACGTCCACGGCGTGATTCGAACCCACAATCCTACAAAACGAGCGGCCGCAGACCCACGCCTTAATTCGCGCGGCCACCAGGATCTGCCGAATCCGGTATCTAACAGATCAAAACCTGAACAAACGACAAAGCTAATAAACTTCTTTGTTTTGGCCAGGCACTCCATGCAGCAGATAATTTTTCGCTTTTCATTTCATCCTTTTAATTCATCAATTGCAAAAGTCATCCTAACATTGGTAGCCTACTGCATAACATAGGCAGTTGTTAGAACGTCTTTCAATGTATTAAGAATCAATCACTCTACCATGCGACATTCGACAAAAAGTACAGATCTATTGTACAATTGCAGCTTAGAGAATTGTACATACAAGTACCAGTACGGCTTGGAGAAATCTGCAGCTGTCAAGTTAAACATGCTTTTCGATTGGAATGCGACTGACGGACAGTAGTGTAATACACTAATTCACACTGAAAAGACTCCGCATATTACCGGGAGGCAGGATGTGATGAAGAACTAATGGTCTTTTGTGCAGATTACAAAGAACGCGTGACATGATGAGAAAGTCTACGACACGCGTGACAGTCAGTTTCCTTTCGAAACTGCTGACACAGGATTAAGAGTAATTAATTATTGTATCTATTGTAATAGAAGATGGCATGATTGTACGGCGTGGTAAAACTATCAGCCAAGGAAAACAAGTGTAACTGTTATATCCAGGAATATCTTTCTTTCAAGTCAGTCGTTGTAAAAACATACGGTACTAATAACGTCAACAGAGCTGTTGAGCGGCTGTTGGTGAAACAGACGCATTTCACCACTCAGAGTTGGTAAAATTCTGTGGCTGAAAAAAATCAATGACGACTCCTAAAATGAACCCCGGCCCCCCCCCCCCCCCCCCCCACCAAGAGACAAAAAATAACTTTATCTTCTCTTCCGGTTACTGAGTCACAGTGTAAACAAAAAGGGGGAATTTTGAACTACAGAAATAGCCTGATATAAGGTGGTTTTACAGATGCATGAAACATAAAAATTTACTCATTATAAGAGGTCGAGTGTACTTGACCATCCGTTAGGGTATCACTTCGAAAAGTACTAACCTCATTTTGACTAAATTTGGTATATTAATATAACACTAGATAAACTGTGGAAACTTAATTTTGGTTCACGCAGATTCAACAGAATTCCAATCACAGTTGCACCTTCAATGCATTCCTTTTCCTTGAAAATGGGTCAAAATATACACTATGTACGTTACATAAACTGTACTGCAAATGAAAATATACCAAATATTTTTACATAAGGTTAGTGTTTCATGACATATACAAAACATGTTTTTTGACTAAATACTGTAATCTCCGTGTTTTGGTCAGCTATGCAAGGATAACTTATTTCACGGAATTTGCAACAGTTTACGGTAACTAGCGTCGAGTGATAAGTTTAGTACAGGGTGGGCGGGCGAGAAGTCATCGTACACCAAGTAATGTGCCAGTCATACCAACAACACAAATAAATTCCCTGGCTACCGCTCCCACGTAAGCACTGCCTTTGACACCGTTGCCACACTGCCCTTGTACAGTGCGGTGTGTCCTGTTATGTGTGAATTATTATATTAACCCTTTAAAGACAAAACGTATCTGTTTTATATAAGGACTCAATGCGTACCGCGCTGTAAACACTCTCCACTTCGGTTATAAAAATCAATCTCTTAATGTTTTATAAGGCAAAAGTTGCTGTTTGTTCTGAGATCCGTACAAAACACATAGTAAGCAAGAGTAAACGTACTTAGTTTCTTTGTCTCCAGTTCACAGCGAACTTAATTAATACAGGGTCATAATAAGAAAAACTTCTATTACTAATCAATCCTGTACGGTCGTGTTTCTCAGCCTTCCTTGCATCATGGACCCCTTACAATGTCTCGCTAATTCTGTAAACCCCTCACCAAAATTAAACCGCGGACGCCTTGGCATAATTCGTGGTATTAAAATTTAAAATATTTACAAAATATCAATTTGTCCCTGTCCACGCCCTAAGGCATACAAGGGGATGGGGCGTAGAGCTCCACAAATTCTCAAAAATAAAAAAGAATTTCTACAAACCTTTAAATATTTGAAGAAAAAATGAAACCAAATTAACCCTTTAAAGACGGAACGTAATCTGTTTTATATAAGGACTCAGTGCGTACCGCGCTGTAAATACTCTCCACTTCGGTTATAAAAACCAATCTCTTAATGTTTTATAAGGCAAAAGTTGCTGTTTGTTCTGAGATCCGTACAAAACACATAAACGCAATGTGGGCACCACGTAGAATTTTTTAACGTTAAACCTGGTGGCACGTAAAGTTACCGCTAGGCTTTAAAAGGTTAAAGTTTGGTGTGTATTGTATGGGTGTACTGTGACTCCTCGCCCATTCTGTATAAGTATATGTGTGGAGAAAGTAACAATATTTGCATCTCACGGGAATAGAACACCAGTCTCCCCTAATCGTCAATGGATAAAGCTCGAAACTGATGAATTGGTTTCGGACTTGCTAAATGTACAAAAAACAACACGACACAGTTAATAAGTGGTTTTGAAAAATCATATAATATGTGATCCGTGAGACGTACATATCTTACGTGTAAGTTATGCTTCCATTTACCCGCTTCATGCAAAGAAACCGTTAACAAGCAACGAGATTAGCGCGCTGCGCATTCGTACCTCAGATATTGCCCCGAATGTTTAGTCGGGCACACAATCTTCGCTATGATTTGACATCTGTTGACAGCTTTCTAAATCTATGGATTGAATTTCTGAGAAACGCACTTCACCAGAAGGAATAACGCATTGGTGTGTATTTTTGAGAACCGTTGCACATTTTTAAACGTGTTTGCCATCTTCTGCGTCTGTCAGATTCGTTGAAACAGAGAAACTAAAATAAGGGAACTCCAGTGTGTGTCAAACATTTTAAAATAAACAAATTCACGTTTCAAATACCTTTGCTCTAAACTCATTATTACTTAAATTCCACTTCCTTTAATCGTCTCGTTTGACATGGTTAAACCCACACACACATAACTCTTCAGTTCAACAGAAATCAACAGATGGAATATTCTTGCTAAGGGGACAACCCAGTTATACGCTTTCAGCTTTCGGTGAAAAGCCAAGTAAAATCTCCGTCGGAACTCCCACCCATCTGCCCGTCTCTTGGCATGAAAAAACTCGACAATCGCTACTTGACTTTTCATAAAATCTGATATATTCAGTGTAAAACATTCTTTACCTATTTTAATATTGATTACTTCGAAAAATAAAGGAAAATTACATGAACATCTGCAAGCGATTTTTTACGTTTAGAAATTAATTCGCTCATAACTTGCAAGATATTTAGTATAGAGAAGAATCACTGGAACAAAATTTTTAGGGAAAAATGAAACATCGTTATGTCTAGTACATTCGTTCCGTTAATTATTTCTGGTTTTAGATGTAATTAAACTAAAACAGCGAGCAATCTAAAACTAAACATAAAGATAAAAACGCTATAGTGTTTCTAAATACCGCTAATTACACCAACGACATATCGTAATATATCAGACAATTTAAATATTCATAATATTCTACGTAATTATTTCATCCTAGGAAAAAAATTAAATTTAAAAAAAACCATAAATTTTGTAACCTGTAATTCCACCTGATATTAGAAATATGCTATACTGAACTGTAAAAGATATTTCCATAACATACGAAATACGTGCAAGCGGTTCCTATTTAACCTTTTAGAGACGAAATGTGTCTGTTTTATATAAGGACTCAGTGCGTACCGCGCTGTAAACACTCTACACTTCGGTTATAAAAACCAGTATCTTAATGTTTTATAAGACAAAAGTTGCTGTTTGTTCTGAGATCCGTACAAAACACATAAACGCAATGTGGGCACCACGTAGAATGTTTTAATGTTAAACCTGGTGGTACGTAAAGTTACCGCTAGGCTTTAGAAGGCTAATAAACGCTTTGGACATTCACCGCAGTCGAATTTTAGTGTCTTCAAGTGGCCTCATTAGAAAGACGAAGACCAGTTGTGTCTACACTGTTATGTTTTTAACACACCAAGACGATGGACAGTACCCTAAATATTGGTCCAGTTTCGTACAACACAAGTTGTATCCTTTAAAGTGGATTTAATTCGTCGCAACATTCCTCTTACCTCTCGCTATACAGTTTTAACGCACTTGGTTTAGACATGACAGTTCACTTAAGAGCAGATACAACAAACGTAATTGATTTCCAACTTGCATACTTCAAAATACTGTCTTGTGTTTACCGAAGTACGTATCAGATGAATACAAACATATGATTACCAGTGCCTTGTATGCAGACTACCGGGCCCTCATCTCTTGTTCTGCTTGATTTAAATTTAAAACTGACAGGAATATCTGATGCGTAGCAAACCGATCTCAACAGGTGGTCCCCGTTGACAGTCGTCTTGAATTTAAAACTCACCTGACAGCTGACACATTTGAAGCTGATGTCTTAACCTTGTCTACTGCGAGGGAGTTGGTACGACATTGTCAATTGGACCTCCAAGAAAACAATTTTAATTATTGACTTCACTATATTCGTAAAGCCAAATTGTGAGATACGTATCGGGTAACACAACATAATGACACAAATATAAAACGGTCATTGTTTTATTTATCTCCCCTGCTATGTGTCTCTCAATATATCACCGCGTCACCATCACGCTTCTTATTTATCAAATTTTATATTCAACTGCATATTTTGCTATGGCCAATTTTGTTTCAGGAATCTAGTTTATATCGCTCCCCTATATCTTCGTTACACTTTTATTGTTCTTACATACACACACTCCCAAACTTATGCAGTATTTACCTTCCTGAAGATGTACCACAAGTCAAATTCTGCTCATCTTGGAACTGGATGTACATATGCTCAGATGTGTATGTCTATACAAGGAAACAACCTGACAGGCCGCAGCATAACTGCCTCGACCGTTGCCTTATCGCCCAGCAATATTCTTCAGCCACCTTCTCATTGCTGTACTTTTTTTCCCGAACGGAAAAAATTTCAAAAAACGTTATTATTTCATTTTTTATCTTTTTTAAAATTGAGTAATCATGAAATTCAATTACGTGAAACTGCGTAGTAAGTCGGAGAGTGTGTGGGCGTGTGTGTGTTTGTTTATCAGACGCAGTTTCTGTTGTGAGTTAGTAAAACATTTATGAGCATAATTACCCTTGTTCTCATCACTGACAATCATGTCGGAGAAAAGTACGAAATCCATGATATAACCAAGAATCGGTGGTAATTATTTACCAACATTTAACCTTATTTTTGCATTTACTACGTTCTCATTTTCTAAAATTTACGTGGGATAGAAGAATTCTAATGAAAATGTGGTTTGTAATATGCTACGTCAGGCGAAACAATGATTCGGCACAATCCTACAGGGATTATTACTGGAATTTGTTCCTAGGACAGCTCGTTAACTACCCACATTATGGCTTTTAAAGTGGTGTGGGATGGAAGACTTTATTCACGAAGCGATTATAGACAGCCTGGGTTTTTCACTTTCAGGACAATGTTTCAGCAAGCTGTACAACACGCCGTCTGGCAAGACGAAGGCATATAAAATCTCTTCTCCTGACGAGACTATTTGGATCCAAGAGAGCAGAAGCAGTACGCAGCTGGAGAAAATTACATGTTGAGGAGCATATAAACTGTTTATTTTAAAGCGTTCTTTACAGAAGGTGCAAAAAATGAAAGCAAAAGAGGTAAGCAGAACTTCTTTGTTCTTTATCTCTCTGTCCGCACGTTCGATGAAATGTAGTATTGCCAGGCTACATCAGAAGTCTTCTGAATTACGTCTACGTTCCTTTTTTTTAACGGGTCTACGTTATATATAACATAAACAATCGTTATTTTAACCATAAGGCGTACACTGAATCCACTTCCCCTGATTGATGCACATTGAGAAAGCAGTCTCATAAAAGCCACATCTTCTGTTGTCTCAGAAACGCTACTGGATCAGCTCCTTAACCTTTTAAAGCCTAGCGGTAACTTTACGTACCACCAGGTTTAACATTAAAAAATTCTACGTGGTGCCCACATTGCGTTTATGTGTTTTGTACGGATCTCAGAACAAACAGCAACTTTTGCCTTATAAAACATTAAGAGACTGGTTTTTATAACCGAAGTGGAGAGTGTTTACAGCGCGGTACGCACTGAGTCCTTATATAAAACAGATAGGCTTCGTCTTTAAAGGGTTAACCACACTGTCAGAGTCCATAGACGCCGAAAAAGAATGTCAGCAGTACCACTTGGCCATCCTCATTTAAATACTTCTTCCATCCATTTTAAAACCTTCTCCTTGCTCCTGAAATATTACCACGCTGATTCGACATTCACAAATTTTTCACGAACCCGGTCTTAAATATCAGTTACAGATCTTTATAATACATGGTAAAACTAATTTAATCCTCTGAAGAATGGAATAAACCCCAAGTATATTTTAAAAGATGAGTTTCTACATCAATGAGATTCCAGTGCATCTCCATTACAGAGAGGTATTTATTACTACTTAGGAAACGAAAACTTTTTTTTCCAAGGATCACACAGACCATACAAATACTCTGTGTGTTTGTAAGATGCAGATTTTTCTGAATGTTAAAGCTGGCAGTATATATATGTAGTAATCAGTGTCATTTAAACAGTAAGACTTAATTAAGCCCTCTTGCTTATAGACGCTGCCTGACATATTTCCAATGCCACCACCATAGCGTCTAAGGGAAACCAAAATATCCGTTATTCTTCATTTTTCCGCGCAGATAGACTTTGGTGTGAGCTTGTTTCTACGTTGTTAGTTATGAAGTATTCTAATAATTAAAAGAAATAAATTAGTTTAAAGCCTTTGACGTCAAACTCTGTTTATTTTCTAGCAGGAGGTCCTGCTAGTTTGCAGTTGGCAAACTGACAGGGTCGTTACAGATGTTAAATATCAAGTCGTCACAGGCCATACGATGCGGGCGAAGCTGGTGCTCATACGGGCTTTGTGGCAGGTTATTTGTTGCAAGAAACGAGTACTGTTTCGCGCAGCACGCATACGGAATGAAGCTTTGTTACGGACGTTGATATCGACATAGGGCTAACAGGTGAACGGGTCGAAGACTGTATTTCAGTAGCACAAGGATGAACGGCAAGGGAAAGGCTCCTGGTCAGAAAAGGGTAAGAATTTTGAAGTTCGTAATTGTTGGAAATTATATGCAGCGATTGTCATTGGAGTGCTAATATCTGAATGTAAAACGTTTAGTCTCGAATTAACCTTTTAAAGCCTAGCGGTAACTTTACGTACCACCTGGTCCTTACCACTGAGTCCTTACATAAAACAGATACGCTTCGTCTTTAAAGGGTTAATAAGGTCGCTCTCGGTTATAATGTCATTAAAAGGAATGAAAATTTTGTGTCTTTATAAATGAGTGTTGTTATAACCGAGGAGTGTAATGTTATGGTTAGCAGCGAGGGAGTAATGGATACTAAAGGGTATCTGACGGTATAGACCAGGTGTCGCCTAAACCGATGTTGTTATAACCGGGTTCGACTCTATTTATTTATTGGTATTCCTACAATATCTCAACACATAAACATTTCAACATGACTGCACTTGACATTCCGTGCGTATATTTCTTGTTCCCACAGTGGAAATAACGCTGAACACCAGTCAGCATTACCTGATGCATATCAAGGGGAAGCCAGCAATTCCATGTTTCCTAGCTGTAAGCAGTGGCAGTCTTTGATTTGACTGACACTCAGAGACAATCAAACATGCACATCATGCGCCGTACCTACGCGGCTTGAATCGTACGCCGTAACATTTTTATTTTGAGTTGGATGGATACGGAATGCATTGGCATGCAATATGAACTGTGACACTGACATGGATCACATACGCTGAATACTCCTTTGAAACATACTGTGAATTTAGTGTTAGAACATTTCAATTTCGTTAGTACACAGATTTCTTCATATTCTCACGGATGCACGATTTTTATTTCAAACTAGCAAGTCGACTCAAGTAGTAAGGCCTTTACTTATACAGGGAAGGTATTCGTATCCAATCTAAGTCAGTTCACTGATTGTATCCACGGATGTGGTTTTCCCCAGTAGGTTACCGTTACACCAATTCCGGAATATAACCTCAAAATGATAAACGGCAGCTACTTGGACATTAATTCCACTTCTTTATTAGTTAATCTTCCTAGCATTCCATGCAATATAGTCTGAGAACTGACAGTACAGTCGAATTTACCGTGAGTAAAATAAACACAATAACAGATTTTGATTTAGAGCTCAGTTAATTCTTCGTGGTTTATATTATTTTATTTTTTAAAAAATGATTATTTTTCCTTCACAATGAAGGCAGAATATTTGTGCAAAACATATGCTTTTAAATCACGTTATATGCCTCAATATTCATTAAAAGTAGTTTTTAACCCTTGAAAGACGAAGCGTATCTGTTTTATATAAGGACTTAGTGCGTACCGCGCTGTAAACACTCTCCACTTCGGTTATAAAAACCAGTCTCTTAATGTTTTATAAGGCAAAAGTTGCTGTTTGTTCTGAGATCCGTACAAAACACATAAACGCAATGTGGGCACCACGTAGACTTTTTTAATGTTAAACCCGGTCGTATGTAAAGTTACCGCTAGGCTTTAAAAGGTTAAAATTATTAATTCTTTCACCGAACGCCGCGGATGAGCTGTTGGCATTGATTTTTCGTATTTGGGAGATCACAGATTCCGTTTCTGCCCACTGACCTCAGTCTCTAGAGGTAGATATTCAGATAATGCCTTGCACTGAACCAAAGACGCTATCATTTAAGGCCTTCACAATTCACAATTCACAGTCACCGTCACATTTGCCGTCACATAAATAACGAATGCAGTTGATAATATAAAGGTAAAATTGTCCCTGTGCTTAATTGGGAATCATGAAGGTATATGGGGAGGAGAGGTATATGTCGGCGCATTCTTACACTCGACACTAGATAATGGTCAGCGGTCAGCTTTAGGCACCGGCCGCTTTAACCTCCGATAAAGGGCCCCATATACCAACTGGATAGAAGGCTGGGTAAGGCGAGGTGCCTGCCTTTAAGCTTTGGAAAACAAACAAACCTATTTTCCCCTGTCTGGAAATCAAACCACTGTTCCTCAGCACTGTTCCTCAATTGCTCAGCCCTTGGTCCAGTCACTACACCAACTGAGCTATCTAGGCTCCCAGCATAGCTGAGAAAGTGCCGTTGAATAAATTTAGAATAAATCGAATTCTTGGTGTCCATTATACTTTACTGCTTGAGTTAAAGCAGTACTGACTTGCGAATCAGTATATCTGGCTGTGCAAGCAAAAGTGCAGCTCACAGAAATCTTATGCTGACATAGTTCACTCCAAGCATTCATTCAGATTCTGAGACTTGGAAGTGTAAATGAACTGCAGTGAATTTCATAACAGGAAGAGTAGCCTCCTCAGACCGTACCACACCTTACACAAAACGCAGGAATTCATACGGGGCTCTCAGCAGCAGCTACGTCTACAGTTTCTGCCGCGACGTTTCAGAGCAGCAGGCTAGTCGCACCTGTTTTACAGCTGGCCCTGTGCCTGACAGCACACCATAAACAATTTCGGGATAAGAGGTGTATAGATGAAGGCATTCATAGCAAAATATATAATTAACACCTCTAAAAAATTATTGACTCGCCTTGCTGTTGATTAGTAAGTTTCCTTCTTTCTTTCTTTCTTTCTTTTTCTTTCTTTCTTTCTTTCTTTCTTTCTTTTTTCTTTCTTTCCTTCTTTCTTTCTTTGTTACTTCAATAAATGTAGTTTGATTTATTAATACTGAGTCACATAAGCAGTCAAGATGCCATAAATTCTATTTGGATAGGGAATTTCGAAACAGGCCTGTATATTTTATTAAATTTAACGTAAAACCAATATTACTGGACTGTGACTTCATTGTGAATTTTTCTGCGTATCCTACAGTGTCTAAAGTGTTATCATCGACAACGGTATTTCGTGGAAATATTCTGTTCCCTTCTACAGCTGCTATGTGGCGGGAAGTAGTTTTGGTGCGTTGTTATATGGATAAACAGCCTATCACACATGTGTACATACAGGTATCGCCCTTCCTCTCCCGTTCCGACTCACTTGGGTGTCGCCTTAGCAGGATTTCGTAAAAATTTTTAAAAATCAATTTCAGTAAAGAATAAAAAATTAAATTATTTTTCTGAAATAAAAAAATTAGAATCCGTATGCCAAACGGCTAAAGTGAATGGAGTAAAATTTAAAATTGCAGACATTAATGCAAAGATGGAGTTCCATGGCTAGTCTTGAGAAAGGCAAGTCTGCGGATATATACAGCTATAGACTATGTTCTGTAATACGGAAAGGGTTTATGGACAGTTAGATGGCAACAAATGCGCTAAGGCTAACAAAGAAATGACGACACACAGGTCCACATGGGTGGGTGCACTGCAATAGGAAGTAGTCTGTTGTAACTGCAGCAAAGCCTTAAAATTTTTCAAGGAAGTTTACTCTTTTATGTGTACATAAACATGGCGAAATATTACAAAGGAAGGCAGAGGTTTCGACAGACCTTATCTAGTGAACTCCTTGCACTGCCATGCTCCCTTCCTCTGGCGTCATTACTACAGCCATGCCAAAGGCACACGTTTACACACATATCGTGACACTGTACGAGTATTTATGGCTTAATACAGAATACTAAGAACTTGTTCCTGAATGGGGTTTCGAGTATTCATGGCTGTAAGTATTGACGGAAGGCCCGCTATGATATGAAGCCGTGTAATTTGGTAGCTGGATACCAAAGCTTACGACGATATCACATCATGAAAAAATATAATTTTAATTCCTACGGATTTTTCATTCATACGCGTCATATTGTTCCACATCTCAGTAGTCGATACAGCGTTGCAAAATAATTGCAAGGTATACATACACCGTAATTAACACTCGACACCATTCATTCATCTGTCACCGACGTTATAAAATCTTTGCAAATAAAGGCGTCGTTAAATAACATTAATTCAATAACAGCCGGTGCCGTTCGCTGTGCAGTCTAAGGCGTAGATTTGAGATGGCTCGATTTTTAAGATTGCAAGTTCGAATCCCGCTGAGGGCATTGATGTTCGTCTCTTGGGTTTGTTGTGTGTTGTGTACGTAGCGGCCCCTACGACGAGCTGATCACTCGTTCAAAGGAGTGCTACCGGCTGTGTGCATGCTTAATTGTGTGTGATCTAGAAATCTCAATAATGAGGTGGCGCAACGGCCCAACTTGGGCCGTTGCGCCACAGAAAGGAAAATAATATTCAGCCATTTTCTATTTTCGGCCAGTGATTATTACCAGATTCACTCACTCTCCGCGTGAAAATTGCTAACAATATAGTGGAACTCGTTTATAACAACACGAAACGGACTGAATATTTTGTGTCGTTATAAACGAGTGTCGTTATAACCGAGGAGTACAATGTTATGATTAACAGTGGCGAATTAATTTGTACCACGAAATATCTGACTTTACAGGCGAGGCGTCGTACAAACCGATGTCATTATAACCGGGTTCGACTGTACTTCAAAACAGTCACAGCCGTGTATTTCCTGATCTATTATCTACCCTTCTTTTATCTGATACCGAATAACGGATCAAGTTCAGGAGACGTCATTAACATCAGCCTACTGTCTTCTGAAACGTGATATTCTGTCAAGTTTAGTATTTTCGAAGAAATGTTAATTCATTACCTTGTCGGCAGAGACTCAATTCCGCAGCCTTCCACAGTGAAGATGGTGGCAAGAAACATCAGTAAAATTGTACCTGGCTGCATAGCATCAGATCTCAGAGGGAAAAAAATTTTCACAGTCATTTCGGCTGACAGCCTCAAATCTAGCAAAATTTTATAAAACCAAACGTGAGTGACTCTCTCTAGGCACAACTGTTGGGGATCGATTACCGGAATGGGAAATATATTTGTGTCCCTCCCAGAAAGTCGGCGTGTCCCAGTTAGCCTCTCATTGAAACAAATAGTGTTTCCTCTTGCGTGGCGGTAAAATGACAGAAGCTTCGACGCAATCATTCCACACCATACACTGGGGAGGTTGAGAAAGCGTGGAGTTTTACCTCTGCTTCCCTTCACGCCTTTATACGTAATATCGCTATTAAAGTGTTACTATCCCTGCCATGTATTCGGGGCTTCCCGGGTATAAGAGCCCGGAAGTTCCGAAGACCGAGACAGTTTATAGATTTCCGCAGCATTTCCATAAATGCCGGGATCAGGTTTAAGGCGATTCATCCCCGTTACTTTCCAGTTTCGCAATAAAACCAACAAATGATCCGTCAACACAACTCGTAGTTTAAGATGTCAAAAGACAGCTACATGTTTCGACTAATAAAAGTATCCATCATCAGACTCCGCGTAAAAGTAACCAGAAAATATTTACAGCTGCAGTTTATAATTTGAGATATCAAACTTTACAGTAGATACTGTATTACGCTACTGATACAATATTAGATACTGTAATACTGCAATTAAAATAAGCCAAAATATATAAAATACAATATTCTTGTATAATACATGGCTATAAATTAAACATAAATATTATATTATATTATATTATATTATATTATATTATATTATATTATATTATATTATATTATATTATATACGCTATAACACGGAATGGGGCAGTTTATCGCATAGAAATCTCACACCCTCCACCACATTCCGTCACAGCCACCGTGCTCCGGGACACGATAAAAGAAACATTCGTGTAATGTTCAGCAGTTCTTTTGTTTTCCAGGAAATACATTGTTTGAATCTCTGCCAGGAGATCGGATTTTCATAGCTTTCGTGTAACTTTCGGAAATGTACGTTCAAACAAGAGCTCTTGTTCTTCCCAATTCATCACCCACAATTATCGCGTCATGTTAAGCTACATAACGAACGTACTTTACGAAACGTCGTTAAATAAATAAAGACAATGTGCTAACTAACTTCTATTATCTCCGATTGTCCTGATTCTGTAAATAACACTCACAACGTGGGTCAGTAATAATTTAGTGTCCACTTTACAAGGTACTGTTGACCCTCACCTGAAACGCAACGCTTGCCAGGTGCTCCTGTTGACTCCTGTTCCTCCTGATTTAAACATGCGCTTTTCCTCATATTGCAGTTAAATCACTTCGAAAGCAAGACCGGGCACTTCCATTTACATACGTGTTTTATACGTTTACCCTCTGTGCATGTCAGTCGTTCTTAGTGATCGACTGGCTGCGGCCCGGAAGAAGGAGATTTGATTCCCTGAAGGTACACAGAGGTTTCTGCCGGGATACATACTTGTATATCTAACCTTCTCCACTGTTGTTTTCTGAGTAGAAACCAGAGTGTTGCGGAAGCTGGCTCTGCTTCCGCCATCAGGTAGGACCAAACAATTATGAAACCTCCTCGATTTGGTCTCCTGAGCTGAGTTAATCTCCATCCCAGGAGTCAGACTTATCGACATTTTGTTCAATACAAAGCAAAACAAGTATACATATGATATAAGAAGAACTCGGTTATAACGTCACGAAAGGGACTGAATATTTTTGTGTTACAAACGAGTGTTGTTCTAACCGAGGAATATAATATTATGGTTAACAGTGAGCAATTAATTTGTACTACAGAATATGTGACGCTATAGACGAGGTGTCGTATAAAACGACGTCGTTATAACCGGATTCGACTGTAGTTTGGTGAACATCTGTTACTTTTCTCACGCGGGAGAACAGCATTTCAACTAAAGCATACACAAGTTTAGAGGAAGTGATGTTTTGTATGAAGAAGCCTTAGACTTGCTAGACACCGTCAGCAATTTAAGGTTGTTATTTGCGTTTATGGAATAGAAATACAGAGCAGACGTAACCAACATCACGCCTTGACCACAATGCAGAGCAGTTGGCAGCCGGCCCCCCCCCCCCCCACCGTGGAAATTCGGGTTCAGTTTCACGCCAGTGTATGTGGGAATTGTGGTGGACCAAATGGCGGTGCGACAGGCTTTCCTTCGACCACTTGGTCTATCGCGCCAAGATCATTCCACCAACGTTCCACACACGTTCATTCATCTGTCACCGACGTTGTAAAATCTTTGAAAAATGAAGGCGTCGTTAAATAACATTAATTCAATAATAGCCGGTCCCGTTGGCCGTGCAGTGTAAGGTTTAGGTCTGAAGCTGATCGATTGCTGAAATCGCGGGTTCGAAACCCACTGACGGCACGGATGTTCGTCTCTTGTGTTTGTTGTGTGTTGGGCAGGCAGCAGCCTCTGCCTCGACCCGATCACTCGTTCAACGGAATCCTACCGGCTGTGTGCGTGTCTAATTTTGCGTGATCCAGAAACCTCAACAATGTGGCGGCGTCGGCGCGATTTGGGCTGCTGCGTCACAGAAGGAAACATGAATGTGCCTATTACATTCTCCGTTAAGTCTAATAATGGTTTATTTGAAGTAAATTAATTCATTTTTATTTCGTGTAAGACCTAAAGCCTGCCAAGTCCACATTGTTTTTGGAACTCTGTGTGTGTGTGTGTGTGTGTGTGTGTGTGTGTGTGTCAAATTGTGTGTGATCTATAAACCTCAACAATGAAGCGGCCTCAGCCTGAATAGAGTTGTTACGCCACAGAAGAGAGATTCAACAACTGCGTTAACAAGCGCCTCCTGTAGAACCTAAATCAATTGTGTTTCGGAAATCAGGAAGCACTGGACTGAAAAGCGATTTCACTTTGCTATTTAAAGGGACGAACTAAATGCATTACAGAGCCTAGTACGACGGACCCACCTGGCGCTAAATGAGAATAATTTCACAAATTTCAAGTAAGTATTTTTACTTTACAAACTGTATAATTCCTGTCAGTGATAAAAGAGACACTTCAGTTATCTCAGTGCTTTAGAATAAACGCCCCGTAAGAATACCAACGTAATCTCCCTTGTTGCTTGACAGGACTTCAATTTCGAAACCAACAACAAAGTTATCTGAACAAGTACAGCTGAACTTAAATATAAAGCACACATCACAGAACGAAAGCGGAGAGGAGTTACAAATTGTGCTACTAATTACCCATTCTCTTGCTAGACCCTTTCTACATTAACTCGCTTGGAAAATCAACGTTAGCATGACAGAAGTTAAGTGTATCCACCGCTGGACCATCCAGTGAAAGGCTTGAGAAGACACAAGTAAAGAGTGTCAAAGGCCGTATGTCCGTGGCTCGCACCGGAGAACCCTAAACCAACGTTTCATTTACAATTCTAACTAGACCAGACAGAAACACGGCTTAGGTGTAGAGAACACATCGAGGGGTCAAGCTGTCTGCCTGCCCGCTGGGGTTGTGAAGGGGTATGAGGCGAATACCACAGCTTAGATGAAGGCGTACTGTACCACACCTCTCTGTTTCTAGTGTTAGAACATGGCAGGTAAATCTGACAGGTACTGCCAGATTGTGAACTCAGACGTGATTCAAACAAAATTTTAATTGAGATATGCTTTTCCTTGTTGAAATTATATCCACGGAATTAGTATGGGGCAGTTTAACATAAGAAAGTCCTCTTTTTTTTTTGTAACGGTACTGTTACGAGGGGTGTACAATAAATCCTAACGCAGGAGTTTCTTATAATGCACAGCATTGTCTGTCAATGATCTAGGATAGCAGAGTGAAACCAAGGACACTCAGTAAAAATTCTGGACTGGAAATCACAAGGATTTTATACCTTATCTCACATTTTTATTCACGCTATAAATTTCGGAAATTGGATGTCATTACCCCACAGATTTAATCTTTTAAAGCTTAGCGGTTACTGTAAGTACCACTAGTTTTAACAATCCAAAATTCCGCATTCTTCCTTCAGCGTATTTATGTTTTGTGTGGATCTCAGAATAAACAGCGGATTTTGTCCCACACAGCATTCAGTAAGTGGTTTTTATAACCGAGATGGCCAGTGTTCGCAGCGCGGTACGGCCTGGGTCTTTAAATAGAATGGATTACGTATCGTCCTTAAAGGGTTAAAGAGCCTGCACAGTAAAATTGCCATACCACCGAACATTTTTCCGGCTGTCGAGGTAGCTATAAGTTGGTGTGATCCTTTATTACATTTTACTGATTCCTTCACCTGTTGCGAAAAATTTTCCAATGAACGCCTGCTGTTGATTTACAAACACTACTTCTAAGTATACCAGCATATTCATATGACTTGAATACATTTTAGCTTAAGATGTGAAGACATACTCTAGGCTATATAGAGATCCCGCAGCCTCAAACGGGACCAAAGTTAAACAGGTTTTATCTTTCAACACACTATACTAAACCAGCAAATGCACGCTTGTTATTTTATTTTGATATCATAAACCACAAACTGTCCAAATTTTATACATTTTACATTTTTAACATTTTCTTATATTGTTAGTTTTATTTGTGCAACTATTCTCTCACCAGGACCCCTGATGATGATCCCAGGAGGGGATCGAAACATGTTAAAAGGACTAACCTACAATTATTGTGATTTATGGTATCATAATAAAACAAGAAGAGCGTATTTGTTGGTTTATGTATCGTATGTTGATCAATATCAATGCACGGTGTGAATGATATAAAGGTTGTGTTTTCTTAGGGTTCTTCTTCCTAGTTCAATTACGTCTTTATCATGTTAAGGGTGTCTAACTGAAAAGAAAATAGCCAGGTTTGTCTATACGAAGAAATACCTTAGGATATGCTCTCAAAGAAAAAGGAAAGTTATACTATACTTAGGTAGGGGCAGGGAGGGGTATCAGAAGCAGAACGTATGAAGGCAGGGACCATGAAGGCAAAATCCGATGCACGCAAGTAGTTACTGCTTTGAAAATAAGATGAAACTGATGTGGCGTTACTTAAACCAACAAACCCCGCCCATGCCTATTATTATTGACTCGTACACGTATACGCGTGCACACCTGTCCCGTAACCTGCAATAAACGGACATACACCTGCCATTTTTTGCTATATACAACAAACAATATATTAAAGTTTCTTTATAACTGACGAAAAGATGTTATACCAAAGTTAAATAATCTTCACATGGGCATGAACATTTTTATAACTACCCTGAGGTCATTTTGTGGCATCGCTGCAATTGTTACACTTTTATACCAGTCAAAGTTATTAACACTTCAGACTTAAGTCACCAGTAAAAGAAGAGTCTCTCGTCCGAGTATTACTTGTCTGAACGTAACGTAACGTAACAGCAATAACTGTGTTATCTTCAATTCCTTCCTCTAAATACTCTACAAATTTGTACTGTATTCTTCTCCATATCCATAATCTTCATCCCTTCCTTCTGCACTGTTTTTCACTCCACTTTTTCGCAACTCTCTTCTAGATTCTTACTCTAATTCTCTTACCTAACCTTTTAAAGCCTAGCGGTAACTTTACATACCACCAGGTTTAACATTAAAAAAATTCTACGTGGTGCCCACATTGCGTTTATGTGTTTTGTACGGATCTCAGAACAAACAGCAACTTTTGCCTTATAAAACGTTAAGAGACTGGTTTTTATAACCGAAGTGGAGAGTGTTTACAGCGCGGTACGCACTGAGTCCTTATATAAAACAGATACGCTTCGTCTTTAAAGGGTTAACAGGAAAATAAACTGGCTTATGCCATAACCATGTTACATACGTATATAAATACACATACACATTCCGTTGATCCATCGTTTTACCACTAAATTGAATTATTCTAAGTTAAATGAGTTTATTATTCTATCTATGAATTTTCAGTATTTTATCGTATTTTCTTTAGTTTTTTGTTAGTTCTACGTATGTACGTGTGTATGTTTTTATGTAGACAGGTAGGTAGGTATGTGATATTTGGGTACTGTTAGCGCTTATTCGTAACTGGCCATCAACCTGATTCACCCAGCACCTAAATAAAGCACTCAGCTGAAATAATTGTTCTCAGACACTAAGGCGGAAGAATTTGGTCTATAAAGTCCGGAAGAGTTGATAATACTATGGCGAATAAGAAGATGTAGAATATTGCGACCAATCTTGCCGCTTTCTTTAAAACCTGCAGTCAGCCCCCGGTTGTGCTTGTCTCGCATGATGCATAGTATGAGGTACAAATAAAACAAAGCTGTATTACAATTACCCTGGGCTATGCCATTAATTATCCACCTGTTACGTACACAGTATGATTTTTAACGGGTACAACAAACGTAGCGACGATACGAAACTGTATGTTGTATCTGACAAACATAACATGGGATCATTTAACAAGTTTCTCATAAAGTGACACGGCGGCGGCGGCGGCGGCGGCGGCGACGACGACGACGACGACGACGACGACGACGACGACGACGACGACGACGACGACGACGACAACAACAACAACAACAACAACAACACTGTAATAACAGATCTGCTAGATTAGAAAGCTATGCAATAAGAAAGGACAGTCTGTAGGTTCTACTAGGAAGCCCTTGAGTTTTCTTTTCGATGTCTTGATCTTTAAAGTGATTCGTTTAGGATATAAAAGGGTTAAAACACAGCCACAAAACACAGACCACTTTGATTAATCTTATTTTAATGATCGCATAATAATATAATATCGGGTTTAAAAACAGAGGGGAAAAAATGGTGTTAGATGAAACCATAAATTAGTGTTGTGAACAATGCTGAAACCAACCCCACCTGCACCTGTCCATCCCCTTCAGCAACGCTGTCGGATTATTATCGATCGTGTTTCTTATACCGCAGTAAATACAGTACTTCAGGAAGCCATTACACCGATGTTACTACACACGTTAATCATACTCCAATCATACTGTTACACACAATGCTCTCAGTAATGGATACATCAGCATTTTTACATGCTGCTCTCATGTTCTAATAGTATTTAATGTTATGGTGGTCGTAAAAATTCGATATGATTTCAGTTCAATAGTAAATAATTTTGTTGTTCGCTCTGTGTTTATAAATTTCGCGCAGTTGTATTCTATTTTATGTCCAGTAATACTAATTTTTATTTTATAATCAACACGTCATTTCTGTTAACAATGAAATGATATTTCGTCGCTTTGGCTTCATCTTTCTACGCTGTAATTTACCATTATCATGCATTATATACATTTCCTTCGTTTCGTTGTCCTCACCTCTTCTACCTACTCACAGTAGGTGTCGAGGGTTTTTATTTTCACTTGATCACACTCAGACACACACCACAGTCGGTAGGACTCCTCTGGACGAGGGATCGGCCCGCCGCAGAGGACTCTACCTGACAACACAAACACTCATAAGAGACAAACATACATGCCCCCGGTGGGATTTGAACCCACGATCCCAGCAAGCGCTCGACCGCAGACCTACGCCTTAGAGCGTCCGGCCACTGTGATCGGCAAATACATTTCCTTAATGTGCATATTTTGAGGTTTTCATTTATTTAATTGTTAATAATATAACTGAAAACCTAAAAATGGAGTTTAAAGTAATTAGTTTTATAACGATGTTAATACCAAATTGGTCAACTAACGGGAATATCCAAATTAGGTACCCTTATTCGTGTATTTAATATTTAAGTTTCAGCTTCTTGCATCGAAACATACAGAATAACAGCAACATTTAATATTAAAAAATTACTGTGCCGAGTGTCAAATACAAATTTGTAAGTTTTTTTTAATGTGTTACTTAACAAGGCGTGGCACGCGGTGGCGCAGTTGGTTGAGGCACTGCGGTACAAACCGGCAGGTCACGGGTTCGATTGACGTAATCCTGTCGGTCGCACTACGGCCCTGGGGTCGACTCAGCCTCTAACTGAAATGAGTACCAGACATATTTCCTGGGGGGTAAACGCGACCCGTGCGTAGGGCTGACAACCTTACCACATTCACGTGCCGACTGTCTAGAAATCTGGAAGCCTCAAGGTCTTGGAACCCTAAGGGCCTGTCCAGGCCTCTAATGGGATTGCTTTTTATCTTTACTTAACAAGGCTGTCAGTCCGTAAGTTTATGTAGCATCGGTCCAGATTTGTATTCGCACCTCAAGGTAACAAAAGTGTTTACCGCAGGTCAACCGCAACATGTAACGACATCATTTCCGTCGTTATATAACTTGTGAATCAAGTATGCTGTCTGAGACTGAATCACTTAGTCTATTTAAACAAATTTATAAAAAGGATCTTGATTTATAGGATTTGAACTGTACAGCACCGGATGCAATTGAGGCCTGTGTAATTCCGTACGCCATGTGACCATCACGGTCAAATTACTCCGGAACACAAATCGTGCACAAGTGCCAGCTATTTGTTAATTCAGTGTCGATCTGTATGGTACACTTGAAACGACATGGAGCTGAGAGCAATCGTGAACTGCACGGAACAAACTCTGTTACTGAAATGTCCCTTGTAACGAATTCAGGACTGGTCCGTGTCTACAGATTAGCCCACAGCTACGGGGATATTCCAGTCTTTTATCCCGGATCTCGCACTGGAGGTCAAAGGTCGAAAAGTTAATGTTTTCATGACGGATCTATAAACGCTAAGTTCTCCTCTTCGGTAAACTTAATACACACGATATACTTTTGGCTTTGTTGTGGACCTGAAACAGGGTTAGCCAGCCTTCCGATGCCAGTTTTTCAACATTTCACAAAAACAATATGATAAAACATTAAATGGCAATTAGGCTTATACGAGTGCAAATGTACTTATCTATCCACTTTACGGTACTTTGTATTTTATTCTTCGACTTTCTTTCTTAAATTCTAAGTTACATTTGTTCTCTCCCTTACTTTCTTTGTTTCGATGGATTCTTCTGCTTTTTATACAAGAAACCTCGGGTATAGCATTTTTTTTACTTTTTGTCGTTTTTTTTCTTCCACCCCTTAACCATGCAACTTCAAACGGACATTTCTCTCTACTTACAAGCTGTGCAGCACTAGAATCTCATTTTCAAGGATTAGTGCAATATTGAGACTCGACACTATTCACACACCTTCATTGCTCTCTCTCCGGCAGGTTAGGTCTAGAGGGCTGTTTCGATATCAGAAACATTTTCCTGCAGTTCTCTCATATTTCGGCATATAGACTCACACCAATTATAAATTTCGAAAATTTTCTGAGATCTACATTTTTAAAGTAGTCCTGCATGCCATTAATTCCCTGCTTTTGTTCATCGATTTATCAAGTCCGTGCGTGGAATCATTGTCCTATTTGACTATATCTTTATAAGGGCCCAAACTACGTAGGAACCTTTATGATAGACAACAGAAGCAACACCTTTTTTGAAAAACATTGTGTCTGAAAAATCCAAGACGATTAGTGATGTCCAAAATAATAACGATGTCTATTGAAATATGGTCTTCTTCGTGAGTTGAGAAAGGAATTTTTGTACATTGTACCTTGTATAAAAAATATTTTATCTTGTCGTAGTAGATACATAAATTAGCAACGCATGTTTTATTTGCACAAATTTATGTGTCGCATATGCAACAATACGTATATATATATATATATATATATATATATATATATATATATATGACGCAAGTGCTGACAGGTCTATAACCTGTTTCAATTGACAACTTGTCAGGGTTCTGCAGAATTTACAAGGATATTTCAAACTTGATTCTTTGCGGAGTTCCTAGACCGTTTTATTCAAATTAAATTCACCAGAATTAACATAAGCATATATGTATCACCATTTACAAACACATTAACATTCTAACATGGCGCACGAACGCACAGTCGTGACAAACGTTCGTGAACATGTCCAAGTGCTAAACAGAATATTTCTGCACGTCATTTTACATCAGGCATGACCATCATAGGCCTAAACAACTGAACTCGCTCCAATTGACGCAGCCTTAATCACAGCCCGTGTTTCACGTTACGTGACCTCTACCAGAATTAATGTTCTTCTGTAAAGCAAATATTTCTTCAGCTTCACTGAAAAGAAATCATAAACCTGCTGACATTCTGCATAATAATCAGCTCTGTAAAGCTAAATGTGCCATACGTGATTCTGTGTGCATAAACACCTGCTAACAAGACCTTGACTCTGAACGGACAGCGTATAATTACAAGACGTGACTGTGATTAGAGAACGACGTAAGAAGAACCCTGCACCCGTTGGCGTTATCACTTCTGTGACTCACATAAAGACAGTCTGTTCCACTCAGCATGGACTGCTGTAGTCTGGTAAAATGATTCACAATTCTGGACCTCGGAATCGCACGAGTCAGTGAATTACATGAATGCGATCTCGAGCCTTGCCTAATGGTTCTTTCAGGATAACTGCCACAGATTAAGTTAGTCCAGAAGTCTTGACAAAACACATTTTTATTATTTTTAGGCGTGTTTGCAAAATTGCAAAAAGCGACTATTAGGTTTGTGATGTCTGTCTACCTGGGAAAAACTCGGTTCTCACTGGATGGATTTTCATGAAATTTGATATTTGAGCATTCTCCAAAATCTGTCAAGAAAATTCAAGTTTCGTTAAAATCTGTCTTCACGTGAAGACCTATGTACATTTATGATAATATCTCGCTCAGTTCTTCTTAGAACGAGAAATGTTTCAGAAAAAGAAGCAGAAAAATTCAAAGCACACATTTTATGTCGACTAAAGTTTCTTCTGAAAATCGTGCTGTTTGTGAGATAATGTGGAAAAATATGGTACAGTCAGACAGGCAACACGCGTTTTGCACGCTGGATAACTAAGGCTACAGACACACACACAGTGTGCAATACTTATTGTTTTCCATGGCAACAATGGTTACACGAACGCGCCTCAATGTTACCTTATACGTACTTTGCCCACAAAACACAACGTGTCCGTTAGAATAATCTTATGTTTTGTACGTCTACTGCGTAACATATTCTGGCTTATTTATTCTTTTACAAAGCCATCGCTTTCCTCTGTCATTTGACCATTACTGTGTTTAGTTACATAAACATTTATTTTTAATTCAATGTAATTTGTTACAGTCCTCGACATTTCTTAAAAATATTTATTCTTCCATTTTCCCCTTCCCCGTTGTAGATCCAATACCAGTTGAGCAATGTGTCTACGAAGCAAGTAACATCCCCCTAAATACAAAACTGTGTAACGCTACAGGCCGTAAGCAAGGAGACTTTTGTCATACATTCTTTCTTCTACGACGCTGATAGGAATTAATGCAGATATAAGCACGCACACATTTATTTATATTTCGCTCATCGCCCTTCTTGAACTGAACTAATGTGGTAGAAATGTTCACTGTGAATCTTAAACATGCATCAAAATGCGAACTCACAGTTGAGAAACTAGTTACGAACAGGAATATATATATATATATATGGTGTAAAGTAATTAATTCAACCGACAGATTACTAGGAATAATAGAGGAGACCAAAACAGTGTATCTTAGGGTACAAACCCGTATCCGTAAATGCTTGGTTTCATCGCTACACGGAAAACCATAAACATTTTCGATTCGGGAGGATGAATTGCACGTTGCTGTGCAACTGAATAGATTGCAACATGATTTTACTGCTCTGGACACGGAGTTCTGTGACGTAAACAAACTACTGATGAAGAAGAATCTAATTTACAAGGACAATAAAAATAAAAAATGAAAATTCATGCAGAAATGTTTGCTACAGCTAGGAAAAGAATGTCACAAGCCTACTGCAAGAAGCAGTAAGGTTTTTACAAAAAAAATGTTCGAAATGCCGCTCACCCAAATCACTGCACAAGAGGCCTATATGAAACACTGATTGTCGTATTCTGACATTCCTGGTGTTGTCTGCACAACTTGAATGGCACCCATGATTCTTGCAGTCAGTTCCTCTGCTGTTTTTACTGCGGTCTTATACACCACAGTTTTACCTTGACCCCAATTGTATTACCTTCCTGCTGAATGTACATATATACTAAATACATACAAACAGAAAGAAATCCTAAACATTTCGAATTGGAGCTTCACATAACGTGGAAACTCCATGAAACGACATTAATTTTACCCGATCGTTTCTGGTGTAGACCAGAAATATAATATTAATGTAATTCTGTTCAGTGGTGGCTTATAAAAACTATAGAAAAATTATCCTACCTTATGCATTTACTTTATGTACTCCGTGAAAATGACACAAATCCAACAAACTGCTAGGCATAAATTTCAGTGCCATCATTCAGTCCATATAACATACGCGACCACCAATAAAACACTAACAAAGGACGTTTTCAAAATTAATTTCGCGTAATTCATCAGCTTTCATCTTCTATGCCGTACACAAAAATCAACTCCTACTTTTGTAACGTTATTAACACTACAGATATACACCGCATAGACTTACAAGTGTCTCGTCCTCCTCAAATTTCCATTATACAAAAATGTTCCAAAAAATTTGATAGATATATAGTTCATGTTACACAAAAATTCTTGTATGAGGTGTCTTTTTGAGCAATTATACTATGTTTAATATAATTCCAATGGTTCGAAATAAAATTAAATTCGCCGGACGACTTCTGTTCTAGAATTCTAAACTGGAATGGGAATAGATTATAAAGGTGTAACTACACGCTGCTTAAGAGCTTTTGTTTGTAAGTCAATGACTATAAAGATCACAATGCTGGGAAACTTTCGTCCACGAATTTAACCCACAATGAATGCATATTTAAAATATATGACCAACATAAATTAAAATAGCATTTATAACACAATAACAGCTCTGCCGGACTGTAAACCCACGCAATAGGGAAGGCAACTCCTTGCTTCTTATAAATTTAAGGCTACAGGAAATCCAAAAGCAAACACAAGACATGAAACTCTGTTTATAGCACGTCCACCTTAATGCATCATGACGTTGTTACAAAAATCCGGTGTACACTGCCGAAAATTGTGAGATATGTTATGTAAGTAAGGTTCCGTAGGTCATAACAATTAAACGAGAAGCGATTGCAGAGTTAAAAAACAAAAGCAGCTCACTTTCTCCAGCGAAGTATCATTATTTTTCAACGTAATCCTGGAGCACACCGACGCCTTTGTCCATCTTGGCAGGAGTTTAAAAATTCAGTTGCTTGACAAACAAGATTCCTTCAATTCCAGCCATTCACGGACAGCCATATCCACTTCCTCGTCATTGTGAAATATGACAAGATTGGACAAAAGCATTAACGTGCCCGACGCTTATGATGAAAAATAATTATAATTCAGAGGAATAAATTGGCTTTATTTAATGTCGTATTGATTTCTCATTTAATTTTCATTACCTAAGAAACTTTACTTATTGGAATTTCTCGTAAGAAATAACAGTCCTACCCGTGGTTAATATTTTGATGTTTGAGAAATTTACTATGCAGTGTCGCTTCGAGCAACGCTTTGTATTACAGTGCGTCGACTGACTGACGGCATGTCATGTGTGGAGTCAGACTGGACTTGATCAGACTGAATTGAAAACGTGTAATATGCTGGCAGGTCTATTTCCTCGCCAAGGGAATTCTTAGTCCAGCCACCCACACACGAAATTGTAAGGCCGCATACTTGTGCTTTATACAGTACGTTTTGTGGTGCCTGAACATATTATTGTATGCATAATTGTGTTTAACCCTTTAAAGACGAAGAGTATCCGTTTTATATAAGGACTCGGTGCGTACCGCGCTGTAAACACTCTCCACTTCGGTTATAAAAATCATGCTCTTAACGTTTTATAAGGCAAAAGTTGCTGTTTGTTCTGAGATCCGTACAAAATACATAAACGCAATGTGGGAACCACGTAGAATTTTTTAATGTTAAACCTGGTCGTATGTAAAGTTACCGCTAGGCTTTAAAAGGTTAACGTGACGTGCACCAGTAAAGTAAGCAGATGTGCACGCGTATAACAATGGAAACGGTACACAGACCTAGGTGTTTCATGCAATATATGGGCTTTGTGTATGGCAGGATGAAACTGAAAGATAGGTGGGAGGAATAAATTTATAAATCAAGTTTAAATCATCTAGTGTTTCTATCTGGTATTCTTCCAATGTTTGCACCCCAAGGGTCAAAATCTTCATACAGAATATGTTACTGGAAACAGAATGCGGTCCACTCATATTGTCCGCTATGTAACGGGTATGAAACGTTTTTCTCACATGAAATACACCCGCTCATGGCAGGAAAACATGGAAAGAGTTTTTACTTAATATAGCGTTTAGATATTATTAAGATACCGTTGTTTTTCAATTAGTTGATCCATAGTCACGTCTTCTGGTTTGTATCGATGAGTCGTTGGGTGAGTAGTTTATCTTCAGGGTCATTCAGTCCAAAAAAATTGCACTGCTTGACCCTGAAGATGAAGGCAAAACAATCCCCCCGAAACGTCGGAAACCAATCACTTAAAGTCACAACGTCATGTAACAGATTCCCTGTACTGCACATCATAAGTAAGAGTTCACTTAGTGCTGCTGTTTGTAACTACGTTCACAATAGATTCATCTTATACATACGTCTTCATTAGACTACAGAAAATAAACAGATAAAGAGAAATGCAAATTTTGAGTTTTCCGCCGCGCTTATTGATGCCACGTAGTGTGATAGAAATGTATCGACATTTCAGAAAAATCTGCTGCCTCCAGCAACGGCGTACGTGTTCCTGTCGACACAGCGTAACATCCCACGGAACTTTAAACTTCATCGAATTTTTGCACCACACATATATTACAACCAAACTTCGTGGCCAATACTTCGTGTTCGAGACATCCTGAGTTCTTACTGATGTTCGAAGGATACATAAAAAGGATAACTTTTACATGGGTTCTCAAATACCCACTAATAAATTGATATTATAATGCGGTTAAATAAGTCACGTTTGATAGTTCTTACTGATTCATATTTCTGCACCACTCAGTATTTAATGCTATACAACGCATGGAATTAAAAAAGGTCCTTAAATGAGCCAAAGAGAAATAAAGTGTAAGTAAAGAACTCATTGTGTCAGAATCAATACCAGCACACAAAGGCCAAAGGGGCTGTGATATGAAACTACAAAAATAGTTTTATCTCGTTTTGCTTAATTTGTAGAGGGAACTATTGAATTTTTACACCTTACATTTAGCCATGTAGCTTGCACGTGTATTAGGCTGTATTTACAATTTGAGATGCCCTTTGTGCATATGGTGTACGCTGCCTTATTACTCCTTCCTAACCACTGTCGGTGTTCATCCGAGTTTTCTTCTCAACCCCTTCCTTTCTCTACATCTACATCTACATCTACATCTACATCTACATCTACATCTACCTACCTACCTACCTACCTACCTACCTACCTACCTACCTACCTATCTATCTATCTATCTATCTATCTATCTATCTATCTATCTATCTATCTATCTATCTATCTATCTATCTATCTATCTGTCTGCCTGCCTGCCTGCCTGCCTGCCTGCCTGCCTGCCTGCCCGCCTGCCTGCCTGCCTGCCTGCCTATGTGTCTGTCTGTCTGCCTGTCTGCCTGCCTGCCTATGTGTCTGTCTGTCTGCCTGTCTATCTAGGCCTACTTACCTCTCTATTCACCTAGCTACAGAGACGCGCTTGAGAAGTTGATGACAGCCCAGCTGGTGAAGAAATTCCCAGCATATTACTGACTTTCCATTACCGCCTTCACAACAGCCGGCCCTCACGTTCTTAAACAAGATGAGTCCCGTCCACAACCTCCCATCCTATACTTTTACGACTAATTGTAATATTGCCATCCCATCTACCATCAGGTCTTCGAAACAGTTTTTCCTACCAAAACGCCTTCGTCTCCAACTCAAATAATAATATTAAATAAATATGAAGAATTTATACGTTGCTGTTCATACCGCTGTCCAAATAAACGTCCCGTAGGCCGACGGTGACGTCTTTACAACACTAACTGTCAGATCTGCCGTGTATTTCACGTACTTACCGGTCTTCACGGTGTGTTTAACAACTTTGTTACGGTGCCTCACATAGGAGGTGCTATAAACAATCTAATGAAGTAGAACTTTATATTCATTCCAAGATGTCACTACCAGCCGTACGAAAGCCACAGCGCAGGCCACAATGTAATAGTACTTTTCTCTTCAATTATCACATGAGAAGCATGACCGCATATGGTGTTGGAACAGCGCGATGTTTTGCAGGAACTCATAATTCAGTTGAGGTATAATGTATTGCTTGATGGGTAACCTAACTGTTACCGATCACATATATAACAACCTTATCATGAAGCTCTGTTTAATCTCGCCCTTTCTCGTAAATCATTATATACAAGAACGAGATGTGCAACGATAAAAATACCATAAATCAGATGAGTGGTTAAAGAAACTGACATGACCATATGCATGGGGTCATTCCATTAGGTGCAGAAAGGGGCACAGAAATACTGTTACAGACCTGACAACAATTTTCTATTCCTTAGAACAGAACAAAATAATTTAAAATTTATTCGCAATATCCTGCATTCTAACTATAATTTATTTACTATAACCCTCGTAGTACACAACTTAATTGATACAGACACGTGCATTTCACGTGTACGAAATCGTTTTGTGTAATGACTGTGAATTACTCTTTTTTCTACGCCCAGCAAAATAGGTGCAGTTATGCAGCACAGACAGTTTCTTCAAATTTTCGCACCAAAACTCATTACAAAATTGTTTGAAGCAGCACCACGAACAGTGGAATGTTATCGGTGTTTTCTTCACAACTACACGACACTTTCATACCAAAGAAGTTTTATAATCAAAACTAAAATGTAAAAAATTAAACTTGTCAAATTCTTTCGCGAAGACCATATACAGCCCTCTCCTAAACTCTTACAGTGGTTAGTATACCGATCTACGCAGTTGGGATAGACTATATAAAAGCGGAGATAGAGTGAGTCCCCGATATAGCATTCTATGGTCCTGTATATTCTAGCAAAAAGCGAACAACTTTCACAACCAAGAGTCGATTAATTGCACTACTTAAATACGATTTCTTGTTTTTATACAATTTCAACTTTTGCTTAAGTGGCTCCAGTCCCGCATTCTCCCCTTTAAGGCCATGTAATACGCAGAGATCTGAAACGTGCACATTACCTTATGTTGACGGGAAGGAGTGTTCCGAGGAAAGACGCCAGTTTCCTGAGGTCCTCCAGACGATGGTGTCCCTCCTGTTGTAATCCTGAAAACACAAGAAGGTCATTACTCTTTAGCTTACCTGGATGGAACTTAAATAAATTTTTGAGAGTCCTTACGGATATCAAAAATAATAGCTTATTATGTTTGATTTGTTAAGGTTTTGACGACTGTTAGTAAAGATATTCATTCTGATTTTGCTTACTGGCACCATGAGGTTGTGGATTATGTTGTCAAATTTTCGGAGGAATTTTTTATGTATTATTATTATTATTTATTTTGACTGCAAATGGGTTTGTACCCGGTGGCAGTGGTACAACAATAAGACACAACACAAAAATAACACACATCACACAAAATAACACACCACACTCAAACAAAACACAGCACACAAAACTACAAAAACAATAAAGGACACCTACTACACACAATAAATACAATTACAAAACAAATACAATTACAATACAAAAACAATACACATACAAATACAAATACAATTAACCTAAATTTGATGAATTAATTAAAAATTAAGCATACCACACATCTCCAGGGGCGTTATGTTACACAACACACATCACAATCATTATTTCTATTATAACACCCGAATATTTCACTAAGTATAGAAGACAACGCAGCTATCTTGTATGAGAGCATTGGTTTTTATAAAACTTTCCGAAGCCATCACGTACCACATAGGTCCTACAGGGTTCGAAGCTCACTAAATTCGAATGAGACATGTGGACGGACATATGCGCGCGCAACAAATGGTACAACTCATGTCTTTGAATTCTGTTTCGGATGGAGTATCGTCTGTCTCCACATTTGCTTAAGGATTTGCACAGTGCAGTCCACTGAGTGGATGTCCGTCAGTGTTGACTTCGTAGGGACGTGAAAGGTTGAAATACATGAAGATACTGTCCAACGTATGGCTATCAAAGAACAATCTTTTGGAGCCACTCGTTACGTAAAAAGAAAAATCTGCGCCAAGCTGCTGTTCACTCACTTAGCACATAAAATGGAGAGAGCGATGTTCTCCAAAAACTGGGGAAACCACTCCATCACAAAATGACACACTATGATGACTCCAAAACAAAAACACGTTTAGAATTCCACACTTATTTTAATCAATGGTAAAAACAGTTTTCGTAAGTATTTCAAATCTACTCTGGGAACGACAGAGACGCACACCTTAAGCCATTTTTGTCAATTTTCCCTAGGCTGTAGACTTAACTATATTTGGGAGCTAAAACAACGCTGGGTTCATTGGCGTCTCGTGTGGCTGCTTTGTAAGGCTAAACTGTAACCGCTTACGTATGACAAAATCATTCGTAGAATGTACAAATATTTTCACTTAGAATATTTAAATTAATGTCGTACGAAGGATTAAAATTGAAGAGAATAGATGATTACAGGAGAAGAACATGCTTAAGTATAAGTAACATATCACAAAGTATTAAGCTGTTAAATATGCCCGATTTAGGTTACTGTAAATTTCGATTTATTATATAAAAGAAGGAAAATAAATCGCAAATGACTACAGAGCCGCCAAACACAGATAAACATACATTTTTCCAAACGTAAAAGAATATAAGAAGGTAGCCAGTTGCATAGTATTTTATGCAACTGTGATATCAGCAGCCGCTATAGCGCAATGGATAGTGCATAGGTTGCCGCCTGGAAGGCTGACGAATTTTTGGTTGCTTTCCGGCGATGGCGAGAAATTTTTCTCTTCTCCAGGAAGTCTAAACCGCCTCTACAAACCATATAGACTCCTATTCACTTGGGAAAGGGGGCGCTTTCCCATGGGTTAAAACAACCCGTCTGACCAAATATCACCATCTAGTGCCAACGTTAAGAATTAGTGGAGGTACAATTCCAATCCCCCCATACGTATTGATAGCTTGCACAGGGATGATTTTCACTTTTACACTGTAAATGTATATATAATGTATACACAATATACATCAGTTTTTATAATGCTATATAACTAAAGTATTACTAATAAATTAATACGGGGAAGGAAAAAAGTTACCTGTTGGGGATTGGAACCCGCGAACCTTACCATACCCCATAAGAGTGCAGATAATGAGGTAATTTATTACATACATATAACAAATTACGAATAAATGAAGCACAGAAAATGAAAAATAAGTTGTAATTGGGCTGAGTGGGATCCTACGGCCATCCTGGAGCCCGGAGGGTCGTACTATCCCTTTGGTCTTCTTCAGCTACCCTCTAATACAGTCTAAGTAGCTACGTTTTAACAATGCAATCTAAGTAGCTACGCTTTAACAATCTCGGCCACTGAGATTGCATGATAAATGACTATTAGTTTCTTGTATCTATAATGATCTTAGGCATTTATTTTTTCGCTGTATTTGAGAACAGCTAAAAGATATCAATAGATTATTTCCTTAAAATTAATTAATACGGATAGCTCCAACAAATTAAAATACTAATGAGGCAAATAGGTGAACGAATTCATTCTTCTAACACCGCGGCGGAAGCCTGAAATTTCGCATGTTTTTAATCGCTTAAATTACTGGGCATGTGCAAATGTCAGATTATTATATAATATTGTGCACATATTTTCTGTGCGTGGATAGGAGAAGGTATGGTTAAGATGCTGATTCATGGGTAAGAAGCGTTTGTGTACAGTCTTCGTGAAGTTGATTTCAATTCCAGAGTAAAAGAGTCTTTGTTTCCAGCCCAGTTTTCGTTTCTGAGAATGTAGGTACAAAGGTGAAGTAGCTTTAATTTTTAATGAGATCTAAAGCGTAACATCAGACACCACCAGCAGTGATTAATACCTTCAAAATAATATTACAACATGTGTAGTTTTCTGAGAAGTTTCAAGTGTGGTAGTCACGCCAATATTTAACTGTGTGTTACATGTTATTCTGTACGCTTACATATTAAGTAAACTTTTAAACTGTCACTGCATATTTTTACTGCAGTTTTATAACGACAATAAAACAATAAAATACACTCAGAATTAAGTGCAGTTCCTCGTCATTCAACTTTCCTGCCATTGTTGTGCACCTGTACAGCGGGAGAGGAACAGACTTGTTATCAGTGCAGCCGATATTATTGTAGCTCTCTGAACGTGTATTGCAGTCTGAAGTACAGGCAGTCGTACCAGTCACATTAGGTACATAAACAAAATTTCATTTAATTTCCTTGTCACCTTACATTTTCTTATGAAACAAGCAGAAACATTATTCAAGAACACAAATGTAACTGCAGTGAAATTGCTCATTTCATTGATTCTATCCTATCAAATAACAAACACATTCTTCTTCGGCTCATTAACATTGCTATTTATGTTCGTACCGTAACGTAGCGTCCAATTATAGACATACGCAGATAAATGTGTTCGAGATCAATACATGTATCCATTTACTCATGTTTCTACGAAAGCTCGGATCATAAATTTTTTCTTGGGGTCGAGTTCCAGAATCTTTCCTTATTTTCGGTTTGGAGGAGATTAAGGTTTGAAAAACACTGTCCCAGACGACACAGCGTCTGATAGTAGGGTGGAAAATGAATAACCAATTGGCAAGTGTGGAAGAAATCGGTCTTAGCACAATTACATTTATTAAAATAAACGTAATTGGACTACGACCAATAATTATCGGATTGGTGCGACGGACGTACCGATTTTCAACCCTTATTTAACGATTATGCTTGGTCTGGCTCTATTCACTTGGTAATGGGGGCGCTTTCCCCTGGGTTAAAACGACCCGTTTGTGAATCTGACCAAATACCTCCATATGGTGCCAACGTCAAGAATGAATGAATTTATAATTCCACTCCCCCATGCGCATTAATGGGGTACAGAGGAACAATTATTACTTTGCCATTGTAGCCTTGGTAACCAGAAACTGCACGCAGGCACAAACTAAGCTTCAGAATGACGACCCGAGAAACACCAGATGGAAAACAACACAAAAGAAGAAGATACAGTTTCATGAATTCGTATCATGTATACATACTGCCTCTTATGTACACTCAGTCATGTCTCAGCCACACCTACGTTCGTTCATTTGTTCTTTTTTCTTCATCCGGAGTCCAACAGAAAATGCTTCACGACCCTGCGCAACCATCACTCTTTCGACTTTGACGCAGTTCTAATAGAGTTTGAAAGGCAAAGTGCGTACATATCTAACACAGAGCGAAACATTAACTGGTGAGGCGAAGTGGAGAGCCAGAATAGCCCATGGCAGTTTCCAGGTTATGCAAGCAGATTTCCTTTCCTTTCCTTTCCTTCCCTTCCCTTCCCTTCCCTTCCCTTCCCTTCCCTTCCCTTTCCTTTCCTTTCCTTTCCTTTCCTTTCCTTTCCTTTCCTTTCCTTTCCTTTCCTCCATCTTAGTCCTCTTCTTCCTCTCAAAATTCTAAGCAGATTTCTACGGCCTTGTGTGATTACTGCATATTTAAAAACACTGGGTGTTCAATTTTTACTTATTTTATAAACCGCATCTGTTTAAGCAACATCTGAATCGTCATATAGGTCAATATTTCGGTCATATATTGAGGTCCTGGAACTTAATTTAATTATTGACCATATCGAATCAAAACTCTGAGAAATGAATTCATGCAAAGAAGAATGATGCATTTACCCACCCAAATGCAGATATTGTATAATGTAAATTAATATTCAGTGCCCCAAAGGTTGAATAAGATCAGTACAGACATCAATTCTAAACAGTTCTAACATCGTACTTGTATTACACTTAGAACAACAGCACTTCTGCGCCTTGTCCATTGTCTCGTATTCAGGAAAAGAACACAATGTTTTGGAAAGTGTACTAGTTTCCGTCGTCCAGTAGAAGGAAGGGGAGACATCTACTGAGTTCGACCCTACAGAAAGAGGTTTTCTTAGTCACTGGGATACGCTCCACTGCTAACTTTGTTAGAAACAAAAAACTGCCGTGTGTTTCCTATTTTATGCAATGAGTTACGCCCTAGACGATTCGGTGGCCGCGCGGTCTAAGGCGTGGGTCTGCGGCCGCTCGCTTACTGGGATTGTCGGCGACATGTATGTCTATCTCTTGTGAGTGTTGCGTGTTGTCAGAAGTCTCTGCGGCGGGCCGATCCCTCGTCCACGGGAGCCCTACCGAGCGTCTGTGTGTATGCGTCTGTGTCATTGAGTATGATCAGATGCAACAATAACCCTCTACACCTAGAATGAGTACCTTGAAGAAGTCTAACTAAGAAAGAAAGAAGGAAAGATTTAGGCCCTATAAACGTAAAGTATGGGGGAACAAAAGATCGTAATTACCTACTTACTTAGAAGTTTGTACTTGCTTTTAAGCGAGTGAGTAAGAACACGCATAGCGAAATGAAACAAGAAGCCGTCACAGGTATTTGTGTGTGTATGTGGACATTGGGGTTTCCGGGAATGATTGGTCTACAGTACTAGTTAACGAACGCTCGGACGCTTTCGAAGAAGCAAACATTATTAGAAATATAACAAGTAGTAACTAACAAAACTCATGTAACTTTCCACTAAAATAACTGTCATTGGATATAATTATTTCCCAAGGTACGGTGGGCCTACATATTTCGCCTAGAAAAGTGAAACCTTCTCCGGTTAGGTAGAGTATTTTATCTGCTGCTTTGGATGAACTTACTCGCTTCTCTTTTTATCTCCGTGGTACTTCAGTCGCAGTCCTTTAGGCTCACAACATCTGAACCTTAATCGATGACACATTAGAGGGTGGAAATGGTAAGTCCCTTCTCAGGAGAAACCTAACACTCGCAAGCAGTTCGACTGTCATCACCCGTAACAACATCGCTCATAGGTACAGTGAACAAAGCTGCTGTCTCAAATTCAAACACGAGATGCGAGCCAAAATTTCAGGACAGGGACAATGAAACAACTGTAGGCTTGTCTTAGTTCCAGGTCGGTATTGTCCCCTTAAAAGTAGTCCCCTGTGGAGTACACACCGGAACAATAGCCTCTCCCACTTCTGGAGGCACCTCTGTTATTCTCATATCGTAATTCTGTCCACTAACGATTGCATTTCGGTGAATATTCTTCTCTTTAACTGGATTTCCATCTTTATCCATCTCCTGTTGTGATCTCATAAAGGAAATTTTTCTCCTTTTTTGGCCTCATATTGCAGGTCCTTGCACACAGGAATTCGCTTTTATTTCTGGTCATGATTTCGTAGACGGGACCCAAATTTTGCAGAAATCCGCTTCATGTTTAAGTTTTCGGCTAAAATATGCTCGCATTTACCTTAAGATAGGCCTGGAATATTATAAACATCGTTAATCGTAGGCCGTGTCTCCTCATGGATGACTTGACGCAATTTTTCCATATGTTATCAGTCCGATTTGACGGCGGGTGACCCGAGCGTTCCAAATCCTCAACCTATGTTGGGGCAATTTTGAAATATGAATAGGGGAGACCGGGTTTAGTTGGCTACACGGGTAAGTTGGCACAACGTTAATATCTCGCCTCTCCTTTGTAAGAGCGCAGCACCTGTGGGGCAGTATGAAGAGCTACATCTTTCATTGGAGGGAAGTTAGTTGGCAATGTGCTGACAGCTGTATCGGAAGCAAAATTTTATTGTATGTGTTTTGCACAACGCCGAGTAATTTTACAACAGTTTGGTAAATACGTATTGTTGAGAAGGCTGCTAGGGATTTATCTGAACTAAAAGTGTGTAGTTACGTAGTATAGGCCTACCATTCAAAAGTGTGTGTTCCACTCTATTCATCACCACGCAGGACTTCTCAAATAATTTCGTATGTAATAAGAGAAATAAAATGCCGACGACACAACGGGATGACAAAGGTAAAAACTGTTATGGCCAGTCGAGCTAATAACATCTATCAGTCTAAAAGCGCAAAAGGGGAAGTTCTCAATTCTAATGCCAGTATATTTTTTAATCAACTATATGCAAGTTGTGTCGACAGAATTTCGTTTCTCTTATATGAGTCTAACACAAAGGATTGACAAACGTAAAATAAATTTCTATATCTTACAATTTGCACATTAAAGTTTAAAACAGATTACGAAGCAAATCCGCCGTCCCTCAAGGTCTGCCACTCCAATGTAATACATTCGCGGACCGCAACGAATACCGACATGCGTACATGTCAGTTGCACAAAAACGCCAGTTTTCTCCCAGTGACACTCACCACACTAACAAACAACAAATTAACTCAGCGGTACCTAGAGACATACAGCTCAACTTTATCAGATTAGCGCTCCACGCAGCCAGTCTGGAAAATTTTTACTCGAAAATTGTATCTCTTTTAAGAAGCAGCGGCTCCCAACCTTTGGCCAGTGACTAGTCATCTGAAGGGGGAAGACTCGAAAACCCACTGTCTCGGAAAATCGCGGTGTCAGCTAGAACTTTGTATCTTGGTCACAACTATTAAATGATATGATAGCGGGAGTGTGGAAGTTCAGTGGAACGATTTCAAGAAATGTATGTTAGATATGATATGATATGATATGATATGATATGATACAATATGGTACGATATTTATTAACTGCAACTGGGTTTTCTCCCGGTGGCAGTGGTCCGTACACTATACACAAATAGAAAAGAAACAACTATATACACAAGAAGAAACAATACACAAAACAATAAAAAAACACAGAACACACAAAACAGAAAGCAAAACATACAAAGAGTAAAACAGTCATAAAACGAATAACAGAACATGAAATGAGTGCACACAAAACAAGGAGACAGGTATACAAAACAATAAGAGAACGTACAATACAGTAACCAAGTAGATGTAAGATGCTGAGTTTATAAAATGTTAATTAACATTTTGATAGAACCTGGAAATATAGACCTATGGAATGCCATACAAGCATTGCATTCGCCGTTATGTCGCCTTATGAAAGAAGAAAGGTGCTTCTAACCTGTTACCTGGAGACAAAATAATTGAAAAATTAGTTTGAGGTCAATATTCGTAAATTCAACCATTCTGAAATTTGAAATGTCAGAATAAAAACAGTATAATTAAACCATTTAAGCCAGAAATCGACTCAAATAATATTTCAAAATTCAAGTCTTTCCTCACAAAACACCTCTCCTTTACGGAGGCTAGTAGCTACATGTTCTTTATTCTCAGATCGTACGAGACTGTTAACTCACACTGAAGGATAAATACAGATGTTTTAACATTAAAGCAAGTGGCACATACAGTAATCACAACGTTTGAAGATATTAAATACCTTTTTAACTTTGACAATGTGTATACCTGTAGATAATGTACATAAGCAGCTTTTTTATGACAGAAAATTTTCATACAAGATATTTCAAGGCACTTTTATGGGATTTTCGCAAAGTGTAGTTGTCAACTACAATGAAACCATTGAAGAGATTGTTTCTTAAATTACACTATGTTGTTTTCACTGTGCATTTTTATTGAATTATTCACGAAAAAGTACAAAAAAATAAGGCACAAATTTAATCTATGTGACCCAAAGTCCTCAGAGGGCCAACTTTCTTAAATTACATTACTTCCAAACTGAACTACACCTACTATCTCATAAAATGTTAATACCTCAGAAAAAACAGCAGCCGAGACTTCTTTAAAGCTTCTAATTTTTTATCAAATACATTTCGATGTGGTCTACTTCGGAGCTTTCTTTCTCAATCTCATTAAATCTTTAAGCCAATGCAGTTACTGAATGTACTGCCTGCTCTAATGTTACAAAGTCTGAAATCTTCCCACAGAATTCACGTATTACATTTCATAAAATTCTGAGGATAAACAGCGATTATTTCTGTATACAACCTTAACTGTCTGGTCTGTGTAATGGAAACATATTGCACACTCCACACGAAATTTTACAGCATTATTTGGATGCCTGTTACGTTTCAAAGGAACTTGTTTAGGTACAAAGTCATATGTACAGAAAAGGAAGTTTATGCATGTGTCGAACGTGGCTGGTCGTTTTTATTAACCACCATTAGTGGTGCAAGGGGTTACGTCTGCAGCCTAACCTCTGGCTACACATTAAGTTTTTTATCACGCACTTTCACTAAGTTATTGATAAACACAACTTACTCTTAGCACTTATAATTTATTCATCATGCACCTTTTGTAAGTTCAAATTCTTTTTGCAGTTTCATTTTGCTTCGTATATATACACACGGTCGAGTTCCAGATTGGATGCAGACACGAAAAGTGATTTCTTAATGAGATTTGAGTTGGCACCAAAAACATTTTGTTCTTGATTGTTGACTCACTTGCCCGACCTTCCCAATCCATTTGTTTATTTATAACCAGTGACTTTTTATACGCACCTTCTTACTAAGTGTACACAGATGGGGTTTCACCCGTCGCGGCAGACGAACAACAAAGGGCTTAAAATACAATATTAAGAGCCTGTCCCGCGTAATTGCTATTCTCTTGAAAGTCCTTTATACTGTTGTAACATATCGAACCCACTGTGGAGAAGAACCAGGGGTGCAATGGACGGTAAGTGACATCTACATGAAGATTAAAACGTCGTTACTTCGTAAGCACAAGGTTTGTTCTAAACATCGGGAACTACTTGCCAGTCGGCATGGCCTTACATTTTAGAATATCTGAATGTTACTATATCGCTGTGAGATTATCAAGTTTCAAATCTCACATAAAATTTACACCAACAAGTCACAAATTAAACTGTTCTCAACATACGACAAGGAATAAGAAGCATTTTTGCGGTACCAAATTTCGTTACTAATCTAGAAAATTTAGACTAAATTTGGTATTATCAGCATGCCATCCGTATTCGTACTTTGTAATCTTCTGACATCGATAAGACAAAGTGTCCCAGCCTTAGGCTGAGTGTCATTTAAAGTCAATATAATTTTGTCAGTACGGTCGATCTCCCTGCATACGATCAAATCCAGGACCTTCAAAAAAGGAACTAACCACTGTAATTACCAAGTTTCGACATTCACTGTTACTACTATTTCAGTCTATACAGAATAAACACAACACTATTGTCATGCTCCTGCTTTTATTTTATTTTATTCTTTAATATTCACTCTGTACAGGTTGAAGTAGTGATGATGTTTACTTACAAAGTGATGATGATTCCAAAAATTGTTTTAGCCTCATTGTTACAGAACTGTAAATTTNTGAAAGCTAAGTATTCTGACGCTGACGAGCAGAAAATTTAAGCTGAGTGCTGGAATCATCCGTTTTAAGGAATTGTTATTTTCAACAGTCTTCACTACATCAGAAAGTTTCCGCTTGCTTGAGTACCTGATGGAAATGGTTAGCGACTGTCTCCAGTTCCAAGCAATGTATGTTTGTTCCTTGTGCTCTGAAGTGATGATAATTTCTTGACGTTTATTTTCGTCCTTCGTGAAGTTCCTTGAAAACTGTGTTGCACAGTGAAACAGATTTCTTCAACTTAGATACTCTAGAACAGATTTATTGGAATACAAAAAATGACATACTACAGTTCTGTCCTAAGTGGTAGCAGCCCAAATCAGATCTGTAATTTCTTTACCTGCAAGCAGACACTTCAGTTGCAGCCATATAACGTGAAACCAGTGGAAGCTGAAGGCTAGCTAGCTACCTTACGCTTATCCTATTGTATTCAGTAGTCTGATACAGCAAACCTACATGAGCACCATATCATCAAGAAGTATAGCGGTCGTGGAGATTGCATAAGACTGGAGAACCATTCAGAGATAGATGGCGGAGAGAAAAACATTTCGAAGGGCATAAGAACAAAGCGCAAATTTGTGTAGCAAAATACGTAAAAGAAAGTTTCGTAACTCGCTCTTGTCGTTTACACGGGACTTTGAAGAAATATGGTGAGTAGGATTCTCATGCGAAATAACATTATCTGACTGCGGATTTCACAATGTTAACACTTCAAAGTCGAAGCGTATCTGTTTTATATAAGGACTCAGTGCGCACCGCGCTGTAAACACGCTCCACTTCGGTTATAAAAACCAGTCTCTTGATGTTTTATAAGGCGAAAGTTGCTGTTTGTTCTGAGATCCGTACAAAACACACAAACGCAATGTGGGCACCGCGTAAAATTTTTTAATGTTAAACCTGGTCATACGTAAAGTTACCGCTAGGTTTAAAAAGGTTAAAGTACATGCATAGATCGTCTGTGTCATCACACAGCCACGACAGACCACAGTAGGCCTATTTGTTTCGTACTGGCCTAGAGTAAGTATAAAGCTGTCGGGCTTATTGCAAATATGGTCAAACGTCGAAATCGGCTACAAGACTGGTGACTTACATTTTTCGTAGTTTCCATCAGTGAATCCAGTCAAATCGAAGAAGAATCCATCAACTGATGCCACGACAATTTCAGTATAATTTCCAACTTGTTACTCACCAACCATCCTGCCATTCGATGCTATATAATGTAAGGTACAGACGCCGTTACTTAAATGAAGGAATAAATAATGAGAGAAATTACTTTGAAAATAAAATGAGTTCACCAATAAATTGCGTGATTGCGCATTCAGTCTGCATCCACTTGAACGTTCAGAAATGGGTAGAATGTGCAGAACCATTTATCCATTTGGATGAAATTAAGAATTATCTTACGTTGTGCTGGCCGCCATCAACCACGATGTCAGCTTCTCTCAGCACAGTGGGGAGGCAGTGCACCTGACGCGAATTCTAAATTGATCGGCGGGTAAACCGGAGGGTCTTTCAATTTAGTAAGTGTGGGGGTCTCCACGGGAGATTGTAAGTACAACCATTTTATTTACACCTGATGTCACGTCACGCCGTCACTCAATGTTAAAACACTCATCTCACCGTGTGTTGCGTCGTATATAATTCCGTATGTAAACACAGCAATGAAAGTTTTTTTATAACTAAGATCCAATTTACACTCTGATGAATGATGTCTGCTCTGTTGTATGTTCAGGGAATAGTAAAGTGTTTGAATACATTCAGTGAGAATTTCTATTTACAAAGCGCCCACTGATGTGTGACATTTTACAAGAAGCAGTTCCAATTATTTTTATGGCCAGTTATTTTGTGTATTTTTACATAAAAGCTGTACCGCTTTGTGACATCACAAGCAGTGTATGCCGAATGGAATGGTGTAATAATTAACATTCTTGCTTTTCTTTCGGTTGTTACATGACTTAACTCTAAACTGGAGTGCCAATACACACTGAGATTTTCGAACTTGTCTTCTGAACTTCCAGGAAAATGCGGGATAGTTTCTTAAAATATGTCAGGTGCCCTTCCCGACCATGCCTTTCAGTTTAAAAATAAAATATTCTCATTTTATTCGAAATTACACAATTCCTGCAACTGACAAACGGTCGCTAAATAAACCACCCAATACCCAATGAAACATACAATTACCAAAACTAACCAAAGAAGATGGGGTTTGAAGATAGAAAACCAGTAAAACAACCAAGCAACCATAAAACCTTTCTTAGTCCTTCCCTCTTCTACCCACTTGTTCACAGTAGGTGTCCAGGGTTTTTGTGATTTTTCATTTGATCACACTCAATTACACGCCACAGGCGGTAGGACTCCTCTGGACGAGGGATCGGCCTATCGCAGAGACCTCTACCTGACAACACAAACACGGTACAAGACAAATATCCATGCCCCAGGTGGGATTCGAACCCACGATCCCAGCAAGCGCTCGGCCGCAGACCTACGCCTTAAACCGCGCGGCCACTGGGATCGGCGCAACTACAAAACTAACCAAATAAACCAATCAGCTGAAGAAAGAGGTAATCGACATCAGCCACTTAATAAGTCAAGCGACCATCCAGCCAAACAACAAATATCAGGAATGGAACCAACCACTCAATTATTTAAATAATCAATCAGCCAAACAACCAACCCGTCAAACAAACAAAGAACCCTCCAATAAAGAAACCAACCAAGCAACCAAGATTCCAGCCAGTAATCAGCAATCTAACAGATCTAATCTCCACGCCAACCAAACCATCCAGCCACGAAACTTCATACATCAAGGACCAGAGAGCAGGTTACTTCATGGATCCCTTGTCCTGAGATCCAAGATGGAAAAAGTCACTTATGAAAACTATACACATTTGATGGAATGAATTCTAAAATTGCGCTCGTCGAAAGGTCAGTATTGAATTATTGTTAAACCAGCAAAAATCGAAACATCTACACTTTAGAAACGACAGTGTTCTTGTGTTACCTTGCGCGGGGCACGAACTGTCATTTACAAAACTGCTCTCTGCTACCTGCGTTTCCAGGTCATCGTTACGAATGCCTTAAAATAGGCTTTGAACACAGCAACGGAAGACCTCTTATTATGGTTAATATCATCAAGCTGTCTGCACAGAATTTCGCACAGTCTTTGGGCTGGCCAGTCCAAAGACTGGCTTGCCTCAGCTGTTCCCCAGTGTTCTAACATTAACTCCCCTGAGGATGATATAACATGCATCGAAACATGTCGAAACTGTTTAAAACCTACTGTATACACTTTTAGTGTACGAGTCAGTAAAATAATATATGTTGGATTCATACGTACACGGTATGGAAAACTACACGTAAAAGGTGAAGTTGTCCCTGTGCACTCCATGCAAGCGTACGCAGAAGAAGAGGTATAGCTCCAGTCATTCCTTACCCCGGCATCAAACAAAGGTAAGTGGTCGGATTTGCTCCCATCCGCTCAAGTCCCCGGCAAGCAGCCTATACTCTGTATCCGCCGAGTACAAGGTTGGGTGGGCCCCCGAAGTGGTCTGGTCCTTTTTGGAGGAAGATACGAATATAGATCTCAATAGACTTTTACTTTGCTGCACCACGTCTATGTGTTTACACTTTGCGTTGGACATTATTAACATATTATTAACATACAGACCTACATGCAGATACATATTGTTTATCTTAACAAATCATTCACAAGTAAAAAGGTAAAGCAGTCCCACTACAGGCCTGGACAGGCCCTCAGGATTCCAGGAGGTCGAGGCTCCCAGATTTCTAGACAATCGGCACATGAAGGTGGTAGGTTGTCAGCCATATGCACCGGCCGCTTTTACCCCCCCCCCCCCAGGAAATATTCCTGGTACTCATTTCTGTTAGGGGCTGAGTCGTAGTGCAACCGACAGGATTATGCCGAACCCGCGACCTGCCGGTTTGTAGCGCAGTGCCTCAACCAATCGCGCCACCGCAGCCCTCATACACAAGTAGCCCGCTCCAAATCAGTAAGCTGTGTTTACACAAGATACGTTATCAGTTGTGTTAAATATTATTCTAACACATGTTTACGCAATATGTGCACCGAATCATTACGTTGCCGCGAACTAATCTTGTTTACCCAACCAACCAAACATATCTGCATAAAACAAAGAGGAAGGGATTTTATGAGACGCTCAGTATAATAAAAAGATAAGTTTTCGAAACATTCCGTTGTGTAGGTTCAGTGCCTCATCCTGTTACGTCGCAGGTCTGTGATGCGTGGCCCTATCTAATATTTGACCGTTTTGTGAAATGTGTTGTTGATCTATGGAGAGCAAACGTTTAATTTTGTAACACTGTAAGTTATATGTGATTATTTCTGAATCTGAAGGTATAATGACCGCGGAAACTACGTCTTTCTACGGGTGTTCGTTTGTATGCATATCAGCAATAAAGTACAGATTTTCCAGGCTATATGCTGTTTATGTGCTGATTGATCTCTGATTTGGCAATGTTACACAATCACCGTCGTCGTCGTCATCGTCATCATAATCATCGTTAAAAACCGTATCAACTTATTGCTAACAATACATCAAACATTAAATTTATATGCATACGCGCATGTACACCTAGTTACTAAAATCATATACACCACGTGACATATAAGGACAAATATCATTTAATGATTCTGTGTCGCTGGATATGCGACCCACATGTCCTGGAAGATAACTGGAAGTCATCCGACACAATTGTCCCATCTCCTCGAAAGATAAGCAAAATGGAGGAATAAATGGACAAAGACACGATTTTTATAACAATTACAATTCATCAACTGATGCTAAATGGGCCGCCTGTACCTTTGCGATATGCTGCCGGTTAAGCTGGATGTTCATAAATTATATTGATGCTTGCCAGAATTTATAATTTATACCGAAGAACTCCATTAATAGCCATTATAAAATCCATTCGAAGCTTCTGTTCTGTTTGTTTTAAGGAAGTATTCTTGACTCACACCGAGCAAATAAGAATAAAACTTATATACCTCCTATTAACGTAGTGCTAATGTTGTTAATATCATATTGTGATAAAGTGATGAGAAACAAGTTGGTCTTCTGAAGGGAAAAAGGCATTTGTAAGTATTACTAAACGCATACGAACATTCTGTAAGGTTGCACATTTAGTACTGACAAGGTAGAAAACAAATTCTGCAGACAAAATTAGAAACTAATTTAGTAATAATACAGGCGTTTTCAAAATCACTTCCTATATATCACCCCATAACATTTCATAAAGGCACATAAGGGGGGTAGAGTTATAGCTCTACCCCTTCTTTAACCTCAGTGCTATATGGGGGGTGGATGGCCAAGGTCACATTCAGGCCACTTTGCTTTTGGTAAAAAAAACTGAGTGCCCGTTGTACAGGAGAGTTTGTAGGCTTCTCTGTCGGTTTGGAAGGGTAAGAAAAATCTCGCCCTCACCGGGGTTCGAACGCCAGACCTTCCAGCCCGTAGCGACACACTTATCCTGGCCGCCACTTTCATTTTGTAGTTATGATAGTACATTGTACAAGGCTACAGTGGGCTGGACATGTACCTACCTGAGCGAAGTAAGGAGGACGGAGAATTTATCGTAATATGACAATACTGTAGATCAGGTTTCTTATAAGATGGTTGGTACTATAAGAAAAGCACACGCCAAAAATATGAAGGCGTAAGGCATGAATATTATGTAATTTTGTCCGAATTTTTTTCTTTTATATTCCGAATACTCGACGAAATGAAGAAAACAATATTGCCCGACTCCATTCATTGCATCTATAGTATGATCAGTTCTCAACCAATAAAAACTTATTTTCAGGACGATAACAGGGAGACAAAAGGGTACACGAAGTCTCGAACAAAGCATCTGGTTAATATTTCTTCTCCTTTTTAATAAAATACGGCAGCTATACACTAACACTTGAGTAAAATGCCAAAGTACATATACGATAAGTTAATCTTACACTAAGTTATGTGAACAGCTAAAGTAGGCAGTTCTACCTGCCTAACGCTGGTTTAACATATTAGGACATGGAGCCTATTACAAGCACTCCAGGACTGCTACATAATACATTACTTTCCCTTGAAACACCTCACTTCTTTTTTTTTTACACTCTGTGGAAAATAATTTATAACGTTGCCTACTACAGGTATTTCTACAACGCAAGTTCCACATTTCGAGAAAAGTAAAACAGACTTATATCTGTAAAAAACTTACCACAATTTCAATTAAACTGACCGTAATAAAATTTTATTAAATTATGTTCAAATAGAGTCCCTCAGGTTTTTTCCCGTACTGATATTAATAAAAAAAACACGCTCGTTTAGAATTTAAAGAATGACCAGAAGATTATGGAAAACCGTACGATCGCCTGCTGAGAATATTGTTACGCAGAGACGAGTTCCAGACTGGAGAAACCTAAGAAGTGTATAAGCCAAAGGAAACTTAATACAAAATAGAGTAGTTATGTGAGCACAACTCAAACACGTTAAGGGCTTTTAGACACCGTAAGTGCAACCGATAAGTGTCTTCCTTTAGAGAAGTTACAGGATTCCTACCTGGTGTCCCTTATACATGTACGTGTGTTTCTTTAAGACTTTAGGCCAAAAGGCAAGAAACGAAGTACACGATACAGCGACCAACTTGCTAGTCAGTTACTAAGCTAGTCAGTGACTAAGTAACTAACACCCTTTTAATTTCTGTTTCTTCCTTGAAGAAACCTAAAATTGCACTACAAGTATGGCATAAACTTATTACACTAAACAAAATATTTTACTTAGACTGTAGTTTTATAATCTTGTTTCAAGTTGTTCCTTTAACCCTTTAAAGACGAAGCGTATCTGTTTTATATAAGAACTCAGTGCGTACCGCGCTGTAAACACTCTCCACTTCGGTTATAAAAACCAGTCTCTTAATGTTTTATAAGGCAAAAGTTGCTGTTTGTTCTGAGATCCGTACAAAACACATAAACGCAATGTGGGCACCACGTAGAATTTTTTAACGTTAAACCTGCTGGTACGTAAAGTTACCGCTAGGCTTTAAAAGGTGAAAGGCTACAGGATGTCGTAACACAGAAAACCACAATTCAAATGTTAACCGCAATGTAAACCTTAAATTTCACAATAAAGGTCCACGTTATTACGGTTCGGTGGTTAATTACCGTCATAGAAGTCCCACCATCAGACCCCCAACCACTTTTGTTCAGTTTAGTTTGCACATCAAAAATCCGTTTCCCAAAGGTCCAGGTTCAATATGCCTGTTACTCTCCTGACCCAACAAGAGGCCACTTTACACGATATTAAATTCTACCAAAATATAGTAACCCACAAAGAGGAAGACCTGAGTTATTCTATACATAAAAATGTCAAACATTTAACCTCGATGCACACTGACTTCTTTTTTACGAGTTTTAATGCATGCAGTACGGCCCGCTCCAATGGTCATGTTTATAATAACAGAAACCTTCTCTTCTTCAAATTAAATTAAATACGTTACAACCTTAGAAGCATTAATATCTGTGTCTAATTCCCAGTGCTGTGTATTTTAACGTAGCTAAATTTGTCAGATATGTTATTTTCCCACTCTTGTCGCGTTTTTAAATGTTGGCATGTAAAGTTTCTCCTATGGGGTACAGAATATGAGGGTACCTTAAGATTATGACTGAAAGGTTTGAGGTTTCCACTGGGATGACTAATAGGTTTAGTCACTTTGGATGCTATGTCATGTAATCTGTTGGCGTAACCTGCTGCCCGCATGTTACAGTAATGAAGAAGGCAGCGACTTTGTCTGAAAAGTCGCTGCGCATCTGATAGATACAAGCAGTCACACACCAGGACAGAGCAATATTTCTTGTTAATGAATTGTTGTGACATAAAATTTCAAACGCGTAACTGCAGTGGATTACCGACTTTACACCGAGAGTTAAACGCAGAATTCGCGGGCTGCCATATTGGAGTTTAACATTAAGAAGTGTTGCTTTCTTTGTGATACGCTGTTTATTAATACATAAATTTATGAAAACTGATATTACATGGAGCTAGTGTCGCGAAAATTTCTAAATTCCTAGGTCGAAAATCCAAAATCTAGAGGAGACTACATGAAGTTGTATTAAGTTTCGCAAAATTCTGTAAACTGTTTTAAGGTTTCTTACATAGAGAGTGGAAAAACACTGGTAGAGGCTATACAGCTTTAAAACACCGTAACCGTATGGTTTCTTCTTCAAAAGCCAAGTAGGCAAAACACATTAACCTTTAAAGCCCCGTAGTCACTTTTTATATCACCAGCTTCTACATTCAAAAAGTGTACGTTATGTACACAGAGCGTATTTATGTGATTCTTACAGATCTCAGGACAACCAGCGATGTTTCCCTACACAGCATTAAATGATTACTTTATAAGAGAGACGGTCTGTGTTTACTGCATGGTAAGAACTGAATCTTTAAATAAGATGTAGGTTCATATACGCCTTGAAAAGCATACAACTGATTTCTCTCGAAAGGAAGAAATTTTCTTTTTATACTTTTTCAGTGAGACCATAATTATCCATATCACTAACTAACTAACTAACTAACTAACTAACTAACTAACTAACTACATGGAGCAGAGGCCTTCAGTCTCTGAGCTAGTCAAGAAATTCCCCGCATTTTATGGAACCCGAAGGTTCATTACCGCATTCACAAGAGCCCGCCACCGGTCCCTATCCTGAGCCAGCTCAATCCAGTTCATGCCCCCATCCCACTTCCCGAAGATCCGTCTTAATATTATCCTCCCATCTACGCCTGGGTCTCCCAAGTGGTCTTCTTCCCTCGGGTCTCCCCACCAAAATCCGGTATGTACCTCTCTCCCCCCCCCCATCCGTGCCACATGCCCCGTCCATCTCATTATTCTCTATCCTTATCACTATAAGTACAAATTAAAACGCAGTACACTGTAGTGTTTTCTTCTCCTTCTTGCAGACTTTAATATTTTGAGAAATATCTTTTAAGTATAACATGTATATTTACACAATCCTGTAAGCAGCCAACAGCTACAAAATTTGACTAACTTGCACTGTGAAATATAGTGATGACCTTGCGCTAGGACTGAGCAAGAAACGGTGCTAAAGGGCATAATTGATAGACTAATTGAAATTGGAAGACGCCATCGAATGAAAATGAATGTGTGGGAAAAAACAAGGCAATTAGAATCTCAAGGCAGCCATACCCAGCACAGATTATGATAGACCAAAAACAACGGGAAAATGTGGAATATTTCAACTGTTTGGGTAGCATAACAACAAGTGATACAAGATGACACGTGAAATTAACTCCAGGAGTGCCATTTCATTCAGCAAGAAGAAGATTCTTTCCACCAGCAAGTTGGACTTAAATTTAAGGAAGGAAATAGCAAAGTGCGGAGCGTAGCTTTTTATGGTGCTGAAACTTGGACACTTCGGAAAGTATACCAGAAATACCTGCAAAGTTTTAAAATGTGGTGCTGAAGAAGGATGGAGACGATCAGCTGGACCGATCGCGTGAGGAATGTTAAATACAAAGACTCAAGGAGGAAAGGAATATCCTACACACAATATCAAGAAGGTTAGTTAAGTGGATTGGTCACATTTTGCGTAGGAATTGCCTTTTAAAACACGTGATTGAAGGAAAGATAGAGGGAACGATTGAAGTGACGGGAATACGAGGAAGAACACGTACGCAGTTACTGGATGACCTTGAGAAAATGAAAGGATATTGGAAATTGAAACAGGAAGCACTGCATCGCACTCTACGGAAAACGCGCTTTGGAAGAGGCTGTGGACCTGTCGTAAGACAGACTACAAAATGAATGAATATAAACCTGTAGGCGTTTTCCTCCCGATTAACTGGAATACCTATAGCAGTGTTACCGCTCATTCGAAAACTGACGTCACTGTGATGTTGCAGAATGTAAAAGTTTACTATCAGACTCACGGAAGCTGCAAAACTGTGGTATAAATGCCTGAACATGTCTGCAGGCGGGTAACTGGAGCAAAGACACTGGAGCGTTATACTCTGACACTTGACATAAAACATATAATTTCTGTGTCAATATCTTCAGGTCCTTCAACAGGCCAGTTTCTTTTCGCAGCTTTATTTCGTCAACATTTTCAAGAGAAAGCCAAGATTTTGTCTAGGTGATATAAGAACTAATAGATTCACCAGACTGAACTAACAAATTCACCAGATTACAGATTTCTGCCGCCATAATGGCCTAGCTGTATTGAATTTATCTACTTAAGAAAAACATTACTGTAAGAAATTTAAGCCGCCTCACAGCGCTGAAGGTGCAGATTGTGGCAGCGTGTTACTACGCCACACGGTCTTAAAATCCAGAACACCACATTCAAGAACTCCATTTATATGAGTCCAGTTTTCAGTATACTCATTTTTGTTAACAAGCAACACGATGTACGATTACAGGTTGTGAAAAATACACAAAGTTGGAATGCATTTAGGTGGCCATGCCTGCGAACTGATCAACAGATAAATTACTCTGATGATTTAAAGACACTCTTTTGACTGAAAGGTTTATGCGGCATCGAATAGGAAGCTGTAATTTTTGAAAAGAAAAATATATATAAGGAAATGTTGGACAGAAAGTTTTAAGCTAACAGGCCTATTCATTGACCTACCTGAGAAAATGCACAAAAATCACACGAAATATCAAGCAAGTAAAGTATACGAGGGAAAATGTTTGAGTGGAATCATACTTCCACATATACCTAATTTAGGGACTAGATGGTTGTGAGTATTCAGCGTCGTACACCGGCCATATCACCCGCTGAGGAAGGTCCCCCGGTGGTAGGCTGAATGAAACCCAGAGCTGGTCAGACAGTTTTTAACAGTGAAAATGCTTTTGCCCTTGCCAGGAACCGACCCATGATTCATTGGTCCTCCAACCGGTAGGCTAGTCATCACATCGACTGAGCAATATTGCGTGCGAAATGACAGTCCTAATTATGTGGTATCCACAGAAAGGTTCTAAACCGGAACACTGCCGGTGTGCATACAGAGAATTACAGAATGCATCCGAGGTCATGACTACGGAGATGTGGAATATTAACCAGTTCCATGAATCCTATGTCTTGAGCGACTGACAGGTCCTGAAGATAGAGGCAGCATGTTACTCCGCAAAGTTGACACCCATCTACCAGACTACATGGTATCATAAACTGGAAGACTAATCCCTGTTTGAACTTAAATTTTATGTTGGCTGACTTTTACCCTTGGGCTCCGACTGGGCCATTTAGAATCGACCGTTGGCTAACACCCACTTCGAAATGGCCAAATATCAGCAAAAAATGTTTGTACTTCGAAAACTTTCATCGACTGAAATCTTTTCTATAGGCTGAACACAGCAAATAAGACTAAATGTAAATTTTTGTATTCATATTGCATTAAAATTTGAAGCCTTAAATTCTGCGCCTCAGTGCGTTGAAAAAAGACGTACGGAACCGAATTTAGATTGATCCACAGCGTAATTAAATTCAGTGAGGGCCAACAGTAAAGTTTGTACATCAAAGACTTGCACTTTGGGCAATGCATAGATTTTTAGGCACTTTAATATCCGCACTGAGTGCCTATTAACCCTTTAAAGACGAAGCGTATCTGTTTTATACAAGGACTCAGTGCGTACCGCGCTGTAAACACTCTCCACTTCAGTTATAAAAACCAGTCTCTTAATGTTGTGTAAGGCAAAGGTTGCTGTTTGTTCTGAGATCCGTACAAAACACATAAACGCAATGTGGGCACCACGTAGAATTTTTTAATGTTAAACCTGGTGGTACGTAAAGTTACCGCTAGGCTTTAAAAGGTTAAGAGTGCTGTCTGGTCTCACGATACGTGCAGAAAACCACTGACCAGGCTGTCATAAAATTTAATGTCGGACAGTTTATCTACCATTCCAGTTCTAGTTAAAATCGAAAGTGTAATGCACATTGCATGAAAAAGTGAAGGGTTCTACGCGCACCACGCTAAATGCAGCCGTCCCTTTTATCACGTCCCCAAACAAGGCAGCTTTATCGCACAGAAAGCCTCCATCGGCCAGGATACCCCGGAACAGCTCTCCTGTTCCAGGACACTATAAAATTCACTATATTTGAGAATGTGAACACTTACACACCCTATTTTCCCCACCTTATAAGACCCATTTTCTCCCCCTAAAATATCCCCAAAACACCCTAAATCTTAAAACCAGAAGGTCAAATGCTACTAAATCCGCAGAAATATCTTGATAGTTACAGGGCGCGTCTCATCAGTTGTAGCGCCTTATGAGGCTGGAAATACGGAATTTGAAATCACACATTTGTCCCTACGCTTATTTAGAATCACGATGGGATGAAGTACGTGGGTTAATGACTACATAAGTGCACATTTTTACAAAAGTACTCAGCCATTCTCAGGCCCAGGCAGATTTACTTCACGTTTAAGAATCCCCTGTGACGACTGAATGGGGGATATTACGGGCCTCAGAAGCAGTCTGCGAGTCTGTGTTTGCGAGCATTTTTCTAAACATTTTGAGAACGCTCTGTAGCTGAAGTGCAGAGAATTATAGACGATAGGACAAAACGTTGTTTTGTACCTTTTGAGACACTAAAATTAATCTACTTTATATGAAAATATAATGTAGAAAGCACACATTTTGCTTCCATTAGCAAAGCCAGTTGATGAATGCCATATGGGGAAAAATGATTGTTTATTGTGAGAATGTTACGGATCACACAAATACACTGCGTGGACAAAATGCACAGTTCTTAGCGTTAAACTTGACTGATGTATTTATAATTTATTTACTTTTAAACTCATATCTATCACCAAGAAAGGTTGCGAATCCAATGTTATCTTGCACAACTCCATGCTGGTTCAGAGAACTATAATCGACATTTTGCAAACAGGGAGTATAATCAAAATCCTGCAGATAGGGAACGCTCATATATCCCAAGTACGATCGTCCTTCTGTCTTAGCAGTATCCCGCTGACTTGCGAAATAACTAACAAGTGTCAGGCTTTATGAACCTGTTTATGTATGACACGACAGGTAGCAATTTTAAAGCAAACAGAAACATGAATATGAAAATTAGGACGGTATGCAGTTTATTTTTTAAAAAAAGTCAAATATTTAACTTATTACACTTTTGTATCCCAGCCATGAACCTGACACAACTGAAATAACAATTTTATATTTCGCCTTCAACAACTAGGTAGCTACCTTCCTGATTAATTTCTATCTAAAAAACATCTTCATATTAGTCTAGTGTTCGTAGCTTCTAAACTAGTGGTGAAAGTGGGATGCGTTGTTTTCGTTCTGACATCTGAGTGAGATTTTATATGTGGCGTAACACAGGGGTGAACAATTGTCCGTGGACAGCTTCAGACTTATGGCCAATCATCACGCACCGCATGACACACTGTAACAAAATCCCTACTGTTTATGTATCTTTCCACTTGTAACGTCTTTGTTACATGAGAAACCTTCGTGTTTGCTTTGCTTGAGGAAATAGATTTAGCAGGATTAATTCCACAAAGTCTCCAGCTTGGGACGCAAGTAAATTTAAGAGAGACTAGCTGATGTCACAAGCCGGGACCATGCACGAAGTCAAGTGCACCTAGATCAGTGTGTTTCTGCAGTCAGAGCGGTTGAGGTAGAGTAAAATCGCCATCTTATGGCACTCAGATGCGCCAGCAGCCTAGGGCACGAGAGTAGTGAACAATAAGAGCAGCGAAGAAATTAAATCTCCTACGTAAACGAATGTCTTAAGAGGATAAACTCAATAGAGTGGCCTTATGGCGGCCGAAATACACTGTACCTGTTTTAATGAGTTCCCTTCGGCACAACATTAAACCTTGCCCTGTCAATTAAACACACTAAACACCCATACCTCATTCTCCATTTAAAACGGAGACCCTTTCTCATATTTTGTGGTGTGCGACTTTTCCTTTACACTAAACGAATGTTAACGCCCACGCCAACACCCAGTTTGGAAAAGAACAACTTGTCGGGGTATCCATTCTTCTGGGATGTGACGCTGTGTTACTTGGTATATGGTTCCCGACTTTTCGAGACTCGTTGCGAAACGTCGGGATCCAATTACCCAGTCACGTAGCCTCACATCCAAGAAGAACGGATGCCTCATCTGCATACAGGTTCGAAAGCTTGTAAACTCCCAACATGTGGTGGACTGGCTGATGTGAAACGCAAAACACGCAGATTTCTGCTGATCCTGAGACCTAATAAGGAATGCTGTTTGTAGATAATTTGTAATTCAGAATTTAATTAAATTAACATAAACGTTCAAAAAATTTCACTGGTTTGTTTACAGAGCCACAATGAAGTAAAATGCAGGACGGTACAGAATTTTAACCCTTTAAAGAAGAAATGTGTCCGTTTTATATAAGGACTCAGTGCGTACCGCGCAGTAAACACTCCTCCTCTGTTATAAAAACCAGTCTCTTAACGTTTTATAAGGCAAAAGTTGCTGTTTGTTGTGACAGCCGTACAAAACACATAAATCCACTGTGTGAGCAGAATGTACAGTTGTTGAGTGTTCAGCCTGGTGGTACGTAAAGTCAACGGTGGGCTTTAAAAAGGATAATAATTTTCAGTAGACCTACAAATTAGACGCCATCGTCTTTGTTAGACGTAAAGAGCAACACTCTCTGTAGAGTACTGGTCAAATTTCAAAACGGTTGAACTCATCACGTCACAGATTAAAAGAACGACACACGTTCTTTAAACTAGGCCTTCTGATAACTAAAAAAATTTTTCTACGCTCCGTTCCTTTTCCTGTGAAGCTTGGGTGAAACCCAGTTACATGCAGCAACGCTTTGCAACAGGGTGGAGTATATGGTATGGAGCAGCTGTAGTCATCTGCTTTTCGGGAAATTCTTTTCTGATCACGTGATAATCAGCCGAAATACCAAGTGTTTGCCAAGTGTTTCGCATTCTTCAGATTGCTCAATTTGCTTAGCTAACTTGAAAAATAAGGCAACATTGCATTTTTCTGACTATTCGGGACAGAACATTTTCGCATTACTACCAAGTGACAACTGAAGGCTTCGGAAGGCTACCCCCAAGCCCGTTATAATTGACTGTTGTGTACTCCAGCCCATGGCAAGCGTCATAAGAAAAGGAATAGGCTATAGAATGAATGATGATCTTACTAAAACAAGTCCTTAGCATTGTGTTTAATATCACTCGAAATAAAGTGCCGTATCACTGTTTTCAAGGAGATCTACAGCTGCTAGTCGGCTGCAACAGAAACATTCCAAGTGTGAGGAACAAATCGCTACGTGTCACTTCTCTCGTACGTAGGACCACACACCGTTTGACAACTCTTCATTAATAAGAAACTTATACACATCTTGTTGTCGGCTGCTTGGAAGGAAATCTAGGTGCGGGATGAAAATGGTAATGTAGCAGCCTCTGTTCATGCACACTGGAGGTAATCAGTCCAACACTTGATACTTCACGTGGAAGAAAGGCTCTGTGGTGGCAAATGAGACCTCACAAAAAAACATGCGCGCTTCAATGTGATGAACATTCATTTCCCTATGTTTCGGCAACAGAATGACCAAGAAAAGACATTAATAATATTACTTAGAACGTTGCTGCAACTGGAACGTTTGGCAACTGCGTTCTAGAGGTAAACGTTTCGAATCCTAGCCGGGACACCGACTGTCGTGGGGTTTGTCGTAGTTTTCCTCACTCCCTCTAGGGAAAAGGTTTGGATAGTGCATCGATTAGACCACGGCCGCATCCTTCACAATCCCTTACAATCCATCACTCAACATCCATACCATCACTGCCGCCGTATTGAATCGGAAACCAACAACATCGTACAGTCAGGCATAAAAGACATAATATTACGCACACTGGCAATGTAAATGCTGTCCTGCTTTTTGTGGCGGCTTCTGTTGTGCGCGAGGAGTGGAAGATGCGAATAATATTAAAAAGTAACAGTTCACTCCTTTGTTAGTGGCGACAAAGAAGCTCTAGATCTGTTTGGGAATAAAATTTATCTCTCATGACACTGATGGCTGTAGGTCGTTTATTAGCGTTGCGTCTCAAGACTGCTAATTGGCATTATTCGATTGTTCATAATTGTATCTTGTACTTTATTGAATGCCTATCCCAGTGGCCGCGCCGTCTAAGGCGTGAGTCTCAGGCCGCTGGCTTGCTCGAACTGTGGTTTCGAATTCCAACGGGGGCATGGATGTCTGTCTCTTGTGAATGTTGTGTGTTGTCAGGCAGAGGCTGATCACTCGTCCAGATAAGTCCTATGAAGTGTGGTGTGTCTGAGTGTGTCCTGAAGGCTCGACAATGAGTCCCATGGTCCGCCAGGGAAAGAGAACTTCACTGAATACGCCGCACTTATCACGTTACGTTATTATGCTCGAGATTAGACTACTAAGCCAAATTTTCTAGACATGACTTCTTTAGACACGCAGCTGTCACCAAATGATTCACCTTTAAGTAGTAAGTTTAGGAGAATGAAACCAACAATACCCTGTACAACAAAATCTCAGTTCCAAATATAATAAATACCGTCTTCACAATTTGTTTGATGTTTATTAAAAACCAGATGGCTACATGTTTCGACCAAACTTTGTGGTCATCCTCAGGCCACTATAAAAATGTAAAAGGAAGTATGTTCTCAATATTGAGATCTAAATTTATAAATCTGTAATGCCACATTTAAAAACAGTAAAGTATTGTTAATATAAATCGTATACAATATATCACAGATCACGGTATTTTTTTTATAAATACCGTGATCTGTGATTTATTATATTTATATTTATTAGATTTGTATTCCAATATCACATCGGTATCACACTACAAGGTTTTAAAAATCTCAATTACATCGATTAAATAATCGAGCTGTATTATGTCAACGGGTTACAAAACTATATGTTCCAAAATGATAAAAACAATGCTTCTTTAGAAAAATGTCGCGTGGAAATGATTGAGAATAATACGTACACAAGTCTTATCTCGATACAATACCTAAATAGAGATATTTCTTTTTACACAAAATTAAGAATAATGGTTTATTTTTTATTTGTGACACAAAGAAAGAAATTTGATTGATAGGGCAACAATGCAACATTTGTTTTATAAATAAAAACTGCATAACGTCGAGACGTAATGTTTGCTTTGATGCTTACCTGGATTGTCAAGAAAAATGGAATTACGTTAGGTATGAATTCAGATGAAAAAGCAGATATCTAATTGTGTAACATACGAGATAACACACGAGATTACAAAATACGAGTAAATTTAAACAACAGATACACCATGTGCTTGCGTATTGTTTTAAAAGATATGTGCACAGAATGGCGTTCCGAAGTTCCACGAGATATACACCAACCAAAATTCTACATTTACGAAAAATATGTTGCACTACTGTGTTCTTTAATTCAATTTTACTTTTTTTGTGTGTCTTATGCTTTCTTTTATTCTTTCCAAAAAAAACATTTTGGGTAAAAAATATAACCCATGCATAATACATACGTGTATACTCGTATATTCATAATGTATTTTTATATATGCCACTAAGAACTTGCACATGGCGTCAGAGGCTTTTTTCACTTCTCATGCAATTTAAAGAACAGCGAAAAACAACTACATATACATACATATTTTATATACATTATATATACATGACATACACATTTAACGTTATACATAATCCGTGCTGTTGTTTTCTAGACACTGTTTTCTTTCCAACTACTACTCGATGTTTAGTTTTTGCGCTGCTACATGTTTCGGCTATCTCTTATAGCTATCATCCGTCAGCTATATTATTATAACGACACAAGATATAACAGATAGCCAAAAATGTAGGAGCGCAAAAATAAATTGGGTAGTACCTGGAAATAAAGCTGTGTGTGTGTGTGTGTGTGTGTGTGTGTGTGTGTGTGTGTGTGTGTGTGTGTGTGTGNTGTGTGTGTGTGTGTGTGTGTGTGTGTGTGTGTGTGTGTGTGTGTGTACAGAGTTTCTATGTTGTTTTATAGCATATGTCAGTTGCGTTATAGCCTTGAAAGAATTACAAACTAACGATAGCCACAAATAGAGATGCTGAGTAAAGGCTTACAGAACGTCTTGGAACTAGATTTAGCATTATCTATTATTCTTATCTGAAAGCAAGAAGAGTTAACGGAAATCCTTCGTCTCTCTTTACGAACCGTTTAAAATTAAACCAACACTTGAGACAGTCTGCATAAGGAGTAGCACAGGCTAGACAAATTTATCCGATTGACCATCGCTGCTGCCATAGTACATACAAATTCAATTAAAATCGTTTCACCTTAAAGCTTTTATTTACCACAAATACAGACGTTGCATCAGAAAATTTGACGTGGTTCTAATACAAGCGTTACGCCATCTAGCGTTTTACATTATGTGCAGTCATTTTTGCTCTCGAGTCTCTTCGTTTTCAGTTCGATTCAGCTGTGACTAAGAACGGTGAAAGCTACTAACATTTTTGACAGAAACGCAGTTGGTGACACAAAATGTTTCTTTCTGAGGGTGTAAAAAAAACAACAACCACCACCACCACCACAACCACCACCACCACAACCACCACCACCACCACCACCACCACCACCATCACCACCACCACCAATAATATTATTATAATTATTATTATCGTAAATGCTAAAATATAAAGACCTTACGATAGAAACACAGCGCATGTGGAATGTACAAATAGAAGTTATACCAGTAGTAAAGGGGCAACCGGAAACATTTCAAAGGCATACAGAAAATACCTAAGCCACATATCGGGGTAGCACGAAATCAAGGAACAAAGATATAAGGTCTTCTGAGATATTAAGCGGCGTAGTGTGGTAATTGCTTACCGGCGTTTTGGGACAACGTATCGGTCCCATCTTAAAGGGTAAAGAGTCCGAGAAGATTTAATATATGTGGACTTCATATGGAAAGTTATCGCCTAAATCTAATATTATAAACACGGCTATTCGTAAAATCAGGTCTATATTGGTACATGATATAAGATACACTCTGGATGCCTTTAGGTTACAAAGGGGTTTGCAGTCTTTTTAAACGGTGAATACGAAAATAAACATAAGAAACACGGGAGTTTGTCTTCTATAAATTATTACGTTAGGAACAGACTAACATAAATATGAAATTTTCACAGTGGTGTTGGTGAAAATAAGGCACACGCTTCTCTGAAAAGTCAGCAACTCTCTACCAGGCGACACGGCGTAAAAACAGAAGAATTCTAGAACTTAGGGCTTCAATTTCCACTTTTTAATAAGAAGCACAAATAAAAAAAACAAATATATTTGTCTATGAATCATCCGGCATGAAAAGGAAACGGCTTGACTAAAGATACCTTCCGCTGCTACATAAAATGCCATAAACATTACAGGGAAATTGTGTTTATAATACGTATTTTTCTCACACAAATATCACTTTTGTTACCAAAATACACAGAGATAAGTTTCCTACGGACCGCCTAACCAAAGTTTCTTAAGTTTAAAAACTACTGTCACTTTGACAGAAATGTACACGTTAATCCCTAATGGCTAGCAATACTGCTGATTTCCATTAGACGGATTAACGACGTTCGCCCTGTAATCTGCTTAGAGCCTGGTAAAATAGTACTGACAAGGTAAAACAGACGTAAAGGTAACGGTAAATTTCGCCTTAGAACAGGCCATGGAGACCCCAGAAGGGGAGTAGAGGTATAGCTCTACTCTTTCTTTAACCTTGATGCTAGATAGGGGTGGGGTTATGAACTCCAGGCCCCGGCAGCTTTACCCCGGGGAAAGAGATCCGGTGCCCATTATATAGAAGGCTGGGTGGGCCCCACGGCCGGTCTTGACGGGTGCGGAAAATCTCGCCCTTTCCGGGATTCGTTCTCCGGACCTTCTAGCTCGTAGCGAGTTGCTATACCGACTGAGCTATCGTGGTCCGCAGGCGGATTCATGAACCAATATTATTTAAGCATTTTTTACTAAAATTGAACTAATTCGAAAGCACGAGTAATTTAATGCCGTTAATTACCAAGCCAGTCGTCGGACAAGATCCTGAATCAGTTTCATCCACCTCACTGCCTCAATCCCTGTTTCTGTACCTTGCACATACTTCAACTTTTCGGTCACATACGTGGTCATTTTCCACAATGTTCCGCAAAATTGCCGTACTAATGGGTGCAAGATTAAAGTTAAAATTCAAGGAAAAATCATTCATTTCACCCCCCTCTTTCTCTTCATTTTTCCATTTCGCATCTCTTCCTCTTCTCTCCTAACTCTGATTTGTGTTTCATTGACAGATAAAACAAACTGGCCATCTTTATCGTCAAAATAACACAGTCCCGGCTAAACGTGTTTTCACAGAAACAGCATTTACGTATAATGCCTGTATCGAAGGTACAAAACTAGTTGACGCTAATATTCAAATTGCACCCAGTTTAACAAAGTGCAGTTCTGAGATCTGCGCTCTTCAAGGGTGTTACGCAGCGTCGAATGGTAAACCTTTACCGACGTTTCGGGACAACTGTATCGGTCCCATCTTAGAGGGTCAAGAAGTCCAATGAAGCAGGACTTCTTGACCTATGAAGATGGGACCGATACGTTGTCCCGAAACGTCGGTAAAGGTTTACCATTAGACGCTGCGTAATATTCCAGAAGAGCGCAGATCTGATCAACATCGTGGCGGAAGCCTGAAATCAAAGTGTAGTTCTGCTGCGTGTCTTGTTTAACCCTCTAAATACGAAGCGTATCTGTTTTATATAAGGACTCAGTGCGTACCGCGCTGTAAACACTCTACACTTCGGTTATAAAAACCAGTCTCTTAATGTTTTATAAGGCAAAAGTTGCTGTTTGTTCTGAGATACGTACAAAACACATAAACGCAATGTGGGCACCACGTAGAATTTTTTAATGTTAAACCTGGTGGTACGTAAAGTTACCGCTAGGCTTTAAAACGTTAAACCACGAATTTTCTCGCTTTGTGTGGGCCTGTAAATATTAATCCAGTAGTAAATCGGGAGCACTTCAGAGAATCTGTATTAGAAAAAAACAGTATGAAATTTAACACGTCAGCGTCGTTATTTCTGCATAACAATGTCTTCCAATATGGCGCCGCCTAGCGAAAATTTCCAAACACACTACTATTACTTATGATTAAGCATTTCATTACTTGAGTCTGCACGCTTTCAAACGTTCCTTAATTAAAACACTCTCATAGAGATAACATCTTAACTGAGTCTGATTACAGTATTAAGGGATATATTACACAAAAAGAAGCCATTGCTCGATTGTACGTATGATGTGTAACAGTTATATTTTAGTGGAAAGGCAGCCATTAGAATATTTTACTTTACTTCTATGTACTTATTCAAAAAAAAAGGTTCTAGTTATGTATAAGACACGCACCACTATCTTGCGTGACTAAAATTCCTTTGTTCCCTTTCGACGCCATGACCATTTCCTATTTCAACCAATCACGACAATATACTTCCCCCCAGAAAACACTTGCGGGTTGTCCACATAGCATGTTAACCCGGGTCCCCTCCACAGCTGCATTTATGGAGTTTAATGTATGCTGTGTGACATGTCGTTTCAATCCGTATTTATACAATTGTTTTATAACTTTTGATTCCAAATTTCGATCTGATCACGCAACAGTATGGCGAACGCAGACACGTGACTTGATATCCCCCTTAGGCCGGCGTTATTCCAAGTTTACACAACTATGTTCTCTGCCAAAGCGAGATACACAACCTTTCATTAACACGTCTGTCAGCTTACAATCCACATGAAGATACAAACTTGCCTTACCACCACTATCCCATAGCTTTCTCTTTAGATACATTTTCGATTCCTCTGTGGATCTTCTACCAAATTTACTACGATAGCAAGGCTACTGAAAGCCGTTTCATCTAATGTAGCTTCTAAACCTTACCCTCAATAATACGAACATTGTGACCGCATGGAATTCTGAGGTGGAACGTACTGTAAGGCTGTTAACTTTTTAAAGCCTAGCGGTAACTTTACATACGACCAGGTTTAACATTAAAAAATTCTACGTGATGCCCACATTGCGTTTATGTGTTTTGTGCGGATCTCAGAACAAATAGCAACTTTTGCCTTATAAAACATTAAGAGACAGGTTTTTATAACCGAAGTGGAGAGTGTTCACAGCGCGGTACGCACTGAGTCCTTATATAAAACAGATACGCTTCGTCTTTAAAGAGTTAATGGTCTTTTCGGGCAAGATAATGGAGTTCTCCAACTGTTACATTTAAAACATGTTTAATACATAGTATGTAGGTACTTTATCATCTGCCTTCTTACCAAACGCCACGTGGTTCATTGCTTAGACAGCAAACCGAAAGTAAAAGAAATAAACAATGCTGCAGTATTCTACATAAGTTAACATATCTTTAAAACCTATATTAAAATTTATCATTCAGAATTTTAATGTTCACCATCCCGGTGTGCGTGACGTTTATGATGTTCACACATAATTATCATCCACAACCATAATTGTAATTGTTCCTCCCTCTCACAAGTTCTTACGTCCGTCATGCTGTTATTACTGAATGTGGGTAATTAGAATTACTGTACTTGAATGTACGCGAATGGCAGCACAGCAGTCATGCGAATTTTGTAAAAATCCACAAAACTTCGGAAGTTTCGCAAGGGGCCATGCACACAGCCATTGTAATGATATCGCAAGTCTATTTCTCTTCCTTCAGAAAGATAAGCAGGTAAAACCTGCCTGCCTGCCTGCCTGCTGTCAAGTTTTGAGCCTGGCCGACATGTCAGTTCCTAAGGCAGGCCTGAGCAACTTTATACATGTGGTGTCGGCAACTTTGCCACTATTAGGTCTGCATGCGGGCAGCAGGAAATTCAATGCACAGAATGAAGAATGAATAAGCATACACAACATTACGTGTGCAATTTTATATGTGTATTTTTCTATGCATCATAAGCAACAGATACATAACATTATAATAACGAGAAAATTAAAAAAATATATATATAATTCACAACTTAAGACAGGGTGTTGCTATTTTTAGCATATTTTTACAAAACGATTTAGCAATGTAACGTAAGCCTCCAGAAATAAACAGCTCAAATTTTTTCAAAATTTCTTCGGCGTTCTGTATCTCGGCTTTGCCAGCTAGAGGGTTAAAATACATTCTTTTTCATTTCAAATGTCCCCGAGGGCAACATAACACCGTGTCGCAAGCAACGTGTTGCCCAACACATACGGGTCGGGCGGCCTTGTTCTAGCGGCTGTGTTACAATAATGACACGGCGCTATTTGTGAAAAAAAAAAGAGAGAGAATATAATAAAATAGTAGACATAAGTCTGATCTGATATGCAGAAATTCACATTTCAGTCGATTTGATAATTCAGGTCTTCTGACATATGACGCTGTGTAGATTGTTAGGTTTATTGGAGTACACTGAAGATGGAGGTAGCAAGTGCCCCCGAAAATCCTCTAACTGCGTACCAATATACACAGCATTATACCCAAGAGTCCATATATTTGTGTGCATATCTCTGTTGCCACTCCTCGGCCCCAGGATAAGGAAAATACACACATACAATAAATTAAATCTTCGACCCGGCCTTTCAGATGCCTTATTTCTCAATAAAACAAGCCCTTAAGATGACCAGCTAATTAGAAGGTATATACAGAACGCAATCACATAATAAGTGGCTGGCAATATAATTTAATTTATTTACCAGTTATTAATACAGATTGTATAATGCTCAGCCAGTACAAATAATTATAAATAACCGCTAAACAGGTCGCTGAGGACTCTTGCACTAAACTCAGGTAGTGGTTAATCTGAAACTGAAACTTGGGTTCCAATGTTCAGTTACTGGAAAGTTTCGTTGGGAGGAGTCAAGGCCGTATATTTGGCTCAGACAGCATAACCATATGTTGTATTATCTTTCATAGTCACAAGCACAAGTGGTTGACGTCGAGGGTGGGTCAGATGAAGAACGGCTTCAACCTGAGGTCAAGAGTTTAAAATTATATTTTATGTTTGTTCGGAAGTAAGGCGGCAGAGGGCTGAAATTCTGCGCAAATAAACTGCAATAAAATTGCCCTTAACGTTTAAATAAATAACATGAGAGACTTAGACGGGATTAATCTGGCTCATGTTGGACATAAATTGAACGCTTCTGTATATACGGCAGTGAACATTTTGGTTCAGCAAAATTTGGGATATTTCTTGACTAGGAGGAAAACCTCATAGCTTTTCAACGAGGTTTCTGCTCCGTCGTGTTAAAGTTTAAATCATGGCAAATTTTCTCTTTGCCCAAAACGCTCTGGAAGAGAGCGAGCGGAGGACCTATCCACTGCAATAGCCAGTTACTTGGATACATTTATATTTGTGAGCAAGATTGCTCAAACGGCGAGCACTGACTTGTATTAGGGAGATGGCCCTTTCGAACTCATTCCGGAACACCGACTAGGCTGAATGATAGGAAAAGGTAAAGTTATTACTATACAGGCCCTGGACAGGCCCTGAAGGTTCCAGGAGGTTGAGGCACCCAGATTTCTGGACAATCCGCACATGAAGGTGGAATGGTTGTCACCCATATGCACCGGCCGCCTTTACCTCCCCAGGACCTAGTCCAGGTACTCATTTCTGCTAGAGGCTGAGTCGGCACCAGAGCGATAGTGCGGCCAGAATGATTATGTCAATAAAATATTACAATGACACCATAGAGAATCGAACCCGCTTCCCTTCCGGCTTGTACCGCAGTGCCTCAACCAACTGCGCCAACGCGTGCCCCAATCTGAATAATACATTTTCTTACTTCCTCAGCCTTTTGCATTTCTTTATATAAGACAAGACCCTTTCTTCACAAACCCTTTCAAGTTTAATGTACATAGTGGTCTCGCAAAGCCAAATTTCAACACTTAAAAGGACATTCTTAGGCAACGCAGATTCACTTATCAAGTCATTAATTTCCTGCATAATCAGCACACCCGTCAGTATCATTACATCATACACAACCAATACAAGAATTTATTCATACGAAATTTTCCTTTGATGTCTCTCGATCGAAATACGCTACACGTTGTTTCATTTGTCCTTTGCCCTGCCTACCCACTGATCCTTACATTTATTTGGCGGTCGGCATATTCGATAGTATGGCTCAGATTCGAACCCGGCATCTCCTAAACCCATGCCTATAATTTAGGGTCTAGATGAACCTGCTCGGTAGCTCCTTGGAGCAGCATAAGGCGACGAAAGGTTAGGTGCGTCTTTAACGCATTACGTGGCGGTATGCGTGTGGTCATTTCGAGAAAGAATTTGTGGATGCATGAATGTTCAGAGGTTGTATGTATTTCTCTGTATTTGTCTCCTTTTGAAAGGACGCGACATAAATGGCAACGAAAAGGAACAAAATAAAACAACTGTACCGACATCTTTTCACAGGAGTCCCGGCAGAAGTTTGTCTTCTTAGGGGCAGGAGATGAAACCAGACTCTCCCCTCCTCCTGGTCGTCGCACAGAAAAGCTAATAATCGGAAAGTTCACTGAGAGAAAACGTTATAAGTTTTGAAGTCTTCACAGCGGTATGGTTAAGGGCCTTGACCGCTGAACATGAAGAAAATAACGTTCCTTCGAAACGTCTGAAACCACTAAGCCAGACACACACCGTTTCATCCCGAAGGACCTCCCAAAGCACACTTTACTAACGCATCGACTGCCTTGAACCCTTTGAAGGCTATAACATGTTATACAAAATATAAAGATCAGATCGTACCTCACAGAGAAAACAATGCATTTCTATTACACAGACCAATTAGCGCATGTTATGTAGGGAAACAACTGTTGTTTATGGAGAGACTCATATGGTGCACCCTAATTCCCTTTTTTTTACCTTTTAAAGCCTAGCAGTAACTTTACATATGACCAGGTTTAACATTAAAAAATTCTACGTGGTGCCCATATTGCGTTTATGTGTTTTGTACGGATCTCAGAACAAACAGCAACTTTTGCCTTATAAAACATTAAGAGATTGGTTTTTATAACCGAAGTGGAGAGTGTTTACAGCGCGGTACGCACTGAGTCCTTATATAAAACATACGCTTCGTCTTTAAAGGGTTAATGTGAAGCCTGGCTGTACATAGTTACCACGGGGCTAAAGCAACCAGCACCTAAAATAGCGGGTCAGTTTCGCTGCGCAGGGGCAAGGACTTCTGGTACTCTGTCTAAACCATTCAGCATTAATCAGGCTAGTGTCAGCATTAGCCCACATATCTTGTGCTGTACGTAGCAAAACGGGGTTTTAAGCGTAGTGAGTTTAAAGTGGTACTGATATGCGACTGTAATGTCATGTAAGTGAAGATGGCTAACGGTCCGGCCGTACAAAAACGAACCAGAATACTGATATTCCAAGACGATTGGCTACTTCGAGAGGGACGCGAACGGTGGACTATTTACAGTGTCGCAAAATCTGAGCACAGGACACGAGAGGCATTCCGCCTGTTATTTGCCGTACAGCAATGTCGATCAATTTTATTAGAGCGATGTCGTCTTTTAACGCCTCAAAATGTGCAAAGTTTTAACCGCCAAATAAAATTCGACAAAAGATGAAAAACAGTCTGTGTGTGTGTTTGTGGGGGGGGGGGGGGTTCGGGCGACGGGAGGGGTTGGAGTGTTACAATTCCGATTGCTCTCGTTTGTTTGACTAACTCAAAACAAACAAAGGAACAAACTCCATAAAGTAGCGTACATAACATCAAGTTATTTTTACATGCTAATTAAATACGCAGTGTGAAATAAAATTGACGCACATGCATTTCATTGTTTGTTTCTTTACTGACAATAAGTCGAAATTTTTATGCAACGTATATCGTGCGGCGTCTAGGTTGCAAGGTGCACGTAACAGTCAAATGCACCAAACACTTTCCAATCAGTGTTTACTTGTTGCGACACTAAACAGCTGGGTTCAGTTGTGATCGAATGATCATGGCGCTCATAGGCTACACGATGAACACCGTGACATAACGTTAAAAGTCGATGTCTCTAACAATCAAGCCAGTAATGATGAAAGGAAACGTGTCCTATGATATCCTGGTAGACATCATCCAGACGCGAATATATTTCGACGACTGGCGCAACATCTCATCCCCATGAGACTGGAACTGTAATACCTACTGTGCTTATGAATGCTGGTCGTTCACGTATTGTATGGACATCGGCCAAAGAAGATGCCACAACTGCAGCTGTGGAACAACCACAGTGGAGAAGCTCACGTGATATCGCACGGGAATTGGGACTATCCCTACTCAGGATCTTCAAATATTTCGTCACTACCAACGATAGCCGTACCACTACTCAGGAGTGCACGCCTTTTCCCAGACGATCGTTCGCTAGGGCTGCATGTACGAGAATGGCCACGACTTTAACAAAGGGAGGATAACCTCCATTACACAACATTATATGGACAAACGAAGCGTGCTGCACGCGACAGAATGTGTTCAACGTCCAGAAGTCACCTCTGAGCACGGGATAGTCCTCATGCTATCTGCAAATGTGGGTATATGACGCCGGACTCAGGGTCAAAGTTTGGGCTGATATGATAATGGCCACTGCCGCCGGGTCCTACCTGCTAACCGACCAGCTGACGGCTCCAAGATATTGCTATTTTCTGGAGAATATTATACTGCAGCCACAAGTTCTTCCTGTAGCTGAAGAGACAGGTGTGGTATCAGCATGCCGCAGTTCCAGCGCAATATAGGAAAGCTGTCCAGAAGTGCTTGAACTGGACGTATCTAGGGAGGTGGATTGGGAGTGGAGGTACTTGCACGGCCTCGTCTTCCGATGGATCTGACTCCGATAAAAATGTTCATGTGCAGACTCCGTAACGGACACGTTTACTCGGTAACTTCCTGCGCTATCGAAGATAGCGTGGCAAGACTTCAGGCAGCAGTGACATGTGTCGATGTTAATGCATTAAGGCGTGTTCAAGAGAAGGTCTGGCGCACAGTCGTCTGCCTTAAAATAGACGGAGGCCGCTTCAAAAACCTGGTATCACAAGACGACCATAATACATCTTAACATATCGCGCCATATGACGGTGATATGTACCTCGAAAAATAAAAAGCTCATGACATGCTTTTCGGTAGTCGAAATTTTGAATTCATCGGTGTTATTAGGCCTTTCTTTACTCCTGATTAGAAACAAAAATTATACAAGTGGGTATTTAAAAAAGGAAAAGAGTGACGAAAGATTGTTTCTACCATTGTCTAGCCTAGCATCAGAAGACTATACACTCATATGAGCGCTAATTTTGAGCAATATCTACACAACAGCTGTCCTGGGAACACGAAACCGTAAAAGATAAAGGGCAAAGTTGTCCCTGTACACACCATGAAGGCATACAGGAAGAGGGGTGGTATAACTCCAAACATTCTTAACCTTGGTACTAGATAGGGTCAGCCTCACTTCCCAGCCGCTTTATCCCCACGGAAAGAGCCCCCGGTACGCACTAAACAGGAGGCTGGAACAGGTGCTTTGGAAAAAAAAACCTGTTTTCCCTGTCAGAATTCGAACAGTCACTACACTGATTACGATATCCAGGCTACTTATTAAGTCGCTGGTTGTATATCATGCAACATCTGTATATTTTAACCCTTTAAAGACGAAGCGTATCTGTTTTATATAAGGACTCAGTGCGTACCGCGCTGTAAACACTCTCCACTTCGGTTATAAAAACCAATCTCTTAATGTTTTATAAGGCAAAAGTTGCTGTTTGTTCTGAGATCCGTACAAAACACATAAACGCAATGTGGGCACCATGTAGAATTTTTTAATGTTAAACCTGGTGGTACGTAAAGTTACCACTAGGCTTTAAAAGGTTAAGGAATAAACACACTTCTTGCCGATTGTCTAGAAATCTGGGAGAGTCAACCTCCTGGAACCCTAAGGGCCTGTCCAGGCCTGTGACGGGATTGCTTTACTTTTAACACACTTCTTGCAGTTCAAAGAAGATAGTCCGTTGTGTCAAAATTCAGTTGATCCAATTATCAATCATAAAGTGTTTAAGCATTAATTTAAAATGTGTGCACATTCAATGGACGATATACAAAGGCCAGGTGTTCTGTTCAGTATGACGCTATATCGGACAGACAGCTACTCAAAAAGATGAAACTGTCCGAAGTTTAAAAAAAAAATACATTATGTCCATGAGTCGTAATTGTAAATGACGCAAATACGAGATTACCTGTAGGCATAAGAGTAAGTCCCGTATTCTGTACGCTGTAAGGAGCATGTGGAGAGACTATACGCAATTCAACACATTTCGCACATCGGCATTCGAATGATGTAACAAGCCTTCACACTCCTGACGCTTACCGCCAACAACGGAGCCCTTGTGTTAGAAGCTGGGCCAGACTTCAGAACCGGTCCGGACGTGACGGCGAAGATTAAAATCCAAAACATTCAGAAAATTTGTACGACAGAAGAGCCCAAGTCTCTAGTCGGTAAACAGCGCTAAGAAGAAACAGAAGTATGCCAACTATTTAACCACTACTGTCAGCATTATGCCAAGAGAGTGTTATTTGTATTGGTACAGACTGTATGGCGTACAAGAATTCCGAACTGCGTCTGTCTATTCTAGACTGAATTCACAAAGGTCCCACCATTTAACCTTTCTTTTTACATTCTGTTTTTTTTTATCGTGATCTCCCCCTCTTACTTCGTACCCGAATGCCGCCAAATTTATGAGTTGTAACTACTTTGTCTTGTTAAAATGAACAGCACCAAGGAGATAAAAATAGCCGCAGGTAGTGGAGATTCTTTCAGCCGCCTTCTGCTCTACCACGCATACCTTTATCTTAAAACTGCACCTCCATACACAAATCCATTAATAGGACCACTCTACTTACTTATTCGTGGAAGAGCCATGAAGAAGAATCTGTCGTTATTTCATGAATGAATAATGAAAGCTGTACAGGTAGAAGCAAAAAAGTCGTCTCTGTACTTAATTAAACACCAGATCATGATGATACATGGGGAAGTGGAAGTGTAGCTCCATGTATTCTTAAAATCGGCACTATATGGAAGCGTCAGCCTCACGATCCGGTCGCTCTACCTCCGCTGAAATACCCTGCCGCCGGTATAGGACTCTGGGTGGGCTCCACAGCCAGTTTGGACACTTTAAAAATGAGAAAAATGTCTTGCTCTTGCCAGGAATGTAACCCAGATATTTTGACCGTCCGGAAATTCAAAAATGCAAAAAGCGCCACGAAATTGTTCCAATGTGTGTGAGTGACAGTAACATGGATCGAAAGGTGAAGGCAATAATAGTGAGATAATTATTATAAATGTGAATATTTTCGAAAAGCAGAATAATTCCTTGCAGAATTTTACTTTCTTGCTTCCATTACTCAGTGAATACACACGCGTACATATTTTGTTTCTAAACAACTAACATTTCATTATTTCGTTTAAATCACAGATTTACTTTAGGCCAAACAGTCACATTTCTGATGGCCTAAGCGTAAGAATGAAGAATATTAAAATTGGGATATATTAGAAAATATTAGAATTGGGATAAGAAGGCAGGGACTAGATTGCTCAAGCTCAGGATAGGGACAGGCGGCCGGCCGTTGTGAATGCGGTAATGAACTTTCAGCTTCCATAAAATTCTGGAAATTTCTTGACTAGCTGAGTACCTGTTAGCTTCTCAGGAAGGGCTCTCCTCCATGGAATTACTTAGTTAGTTAGCTACTTAGCTGGTTGGTTGGTTGGTTGGTTGGTTGGTTGGTTAGCTAGCGCGTTGAGGTAGAAAGCTGGGGAGGCACCAAATCAATTACGTCCGTTAGGTCGAGCTATTCTAATTCACCGGGTAACCAATGTATGTTTAACTATCAAGTTTATACTGTGACTGCAAAAAGCCAAGAAAAATCTCAAGTCACGTTGCCTGATAACTCGGAGGTGCGTCGAAGTACGCATCTCATAAATTCATGTCGAACACGTTGTCGTTACAACCACCCGTTCTGTAAGAAAGTATAGACTGCCAAATAAGGAATTTATGGTTTGTTATGGCGCCCTTCCAAATGAGACGAAGGATGACTCTAGGGTTAACGACTGACTGACAAGGAGACAACAGAGACAGTGTTTGTTCCATACGCATGCCCACTGACACCCTCCCAAAAATAGGAAATTATTAACGTGGTTAATAAATAAGGAAGAAGATTAATAGCATGAACCACCACCACCACCACCAAAGCGCAGAAAAGGGAGACGGAAAGGTCATAGTTTTACAGAGGTCATTAAGGTTGCATCTCATTACGAATCTTAACGCAAACTAAAAGAGTCGGACAGCCCTTCGGACCAGTTCTGTGGCAAATTCTACATGTTCAGGCGGTTAGAGATGTTTAGACACAAAGTAAAATGAAAACTGTCCATAAGGGTTCGTGGATAAGGCAGGAAATTTTTTCGAGCGGAATATTTGTTCGTTCCTATGAATATGTGAAAAACAAATAAAACTGTCTTTAATAAACAAAAGCCATTCAATGCCAAAATTTAGAATAATTTTAATTAAAGTCCATTTAAATATTTAATGTTTTATGCTCCTACAATGTTATTCCATGCTTCGTCTATCTACACAATATCTAAGAACGAATATTCCAGCCACGAATGGGAAAGAACTGTACAGCTATTTACGGGATACGCTGTCCATGAGATTAGTTAAGAACCATGCTACGAAGGAATACGGGGAACGAAAGTACATTGCTCCACGCTTTCTAAACTTTACCACTAGATGGAGGTGAGTGGTCAGCTTCATACGGCAGCTTTTTTAACCTAGGTTTAAGACCTTCCTAGACCCATTACGGTGGATTCTAGCGTCGTTGTGGACGGTTTAGAGAACAGACAATTCAGTTGCCTGACTTAGAAACGCTATTCAACGTTATAAGAATTAGTCCACTATCATAAGGTGGTTAAATAATTTTCTGTAGTGAGATCCGAAACTTCAGTGCTGCTGATTTCAAACTCCGATATTTTACGTGAGTCTGGGCCTGCCCATTCGCCACATCCTGCACCCCTCTGGGGTATCCACGAGGTCTCTCTCCGGCAGGATTCGTCACCAAATTTCTGTGTGACTCGCTTTTCGACCCCATACGCGCTACATGATCAACCCATCTCAAACTTGCACATTTGAGTAGACCTCCTCTAATATCACTAGATAACTTGTATAAACCACAGTACTCTGTTTTATTGCTTTGAGTAATCAGAGGTTAATTTGGGAATAATAAAACTTAATTCCTTCAGGTTAAGGTTACTAAATTAATTTTTTCCGGCAAATTCACGATTACTTTGGAGATGGCGAGAAACGGAGGCTAGAAAATAATAAACGTCGGTTATAAGAGCAAGAAAGAGCCATATATTTCCTTTAGAACGAAGTTTAGCCTACATTACTTTTGATAATTCACCTCCGTTGTGATTTTTAGTATCCGTAAGTGGAAAAAGTTTCCAGACAGCATAAAAAGTTTCCTTCCTTAAAATATACTGTTATAAGAAATAAACACGAAACATGTTCCAGTAGTCTATCTGATGCAATCGTTTCTATTCTTTCCATGTTCTGCAGAATAAACTCGCATATGTTCGCCCAAGGGTGATGTAGCCTTTTTACTACATGTTTATTTAAACTAGATAATGTAGCTCTAAAGTTTGCAGCCACCTGACTGGCACTTGGAAGCCAGCAGGTTCGTTTCTCTGGCCGAACGCTGGATCTACTAATTCAGCAATTACGTGGTATTCCTCACAATTCAGACAAATTCTAAGATATTACCTTAGTCCGTTACCTGAACTTCTTTCTGAGTAGTCACCTGGCACAGGGATTCGATTGCCGGTCGGCATATAAATTTTTATTTTTGTCAACAATGTCAAAGCCGAAGGTGTGACCCACCCAATTTCGTACCCAATGTGTTAAATGTGCCCTTTGCTTGGGTTAAAAAGGCCCGGGTTCCCAGCTGATCACCAACTTTCATGCACGTTAAAAACGGGTAGAGTTCCATTACCTTTCTCCAATGCAACTTCATGGACAGACGCGTATGCTAGTCCGGCTCTAATATTTTGCGAAGAATGCAAAAAAAAAACTCATTCCAAGCAAGTTACTGCGACGTTGTAAATAATGAAAGTACACACAACACATAGACCTACGACAATTTGCGTTGATGTATGTATGACCATAGACAGCAATGAAACATGAGACTCTTCCTTCTGGAACACGGCGTCGTTTACTTTGCTGTATAGGTACCAACTTTTCGGACGAAACTGCTGTCTCCTTCACAACAGATCTATGTAGAAGGTTCCTCCGGAAGGCTGGTACATACTTACCAGATTATTCTGTGAGGGTTTAACTATTTAACAAACCACGCAGAGTCAGAGCCCAGAAGACAGCATATTCTTCAGCAACAATAGTGCTCCTACCGTGACCTCCAAACTAGCAATAGGTGGACTGACAGAGTCGACCTGGTACCAAACCGGATTCTTCTACACCGATTACCTAAGTGTCATATTCTAAATAACTTATGAGACCTGTGCATGGGAAGTCAACGTGATGTAAACCTGTCGAACGTACGTATTTCTCAAGGTCACTTCCGAATGATGGATGATGCGTGAGCCTGTTTATTGTTTAAACTGCACGAGAGGGGGCCGAAGGAAAGATAAAAGAGATGAGAAAAAAGAATAAAGGAAAAAGGTAGTTACGAGTAATCTTTTCGATTATCAAAGTTTTGGGTAATTGGATGTCACGTTAGGTTATGGACAGCAAGTCTGGAATAGAAAGACGTGCACCGGAGGTGTGGAATCTTTGCACCTGACTGTGCAGGACCGCAGTGGCTTCACAGATCTCACAGTACTTCTGCTTGTTCAGAAAATAAATGCCAGTCATCAAAATATGTGATTCCTTGTTGGACAGGAGGCGGCGCAGAATCTTCACTTTTTTGTGCTTCCAAATTTGGAATTCTTATATTACTGCGCTACAAAAACTTGTTTATATGTTACTGCATATTGGCTTGTCACCGCATCGATCACAGTCGACGGGGAGGTATAAGGCGCGTAAGGTTTGTGCTTCTCGGGTGTTGGGATAAGGGTTCGAATTCTGCTATATCCTTCACACCGACGAGTAGCAAAATAGTGTCTACTGACTTGTCATTTCTGTCCGTGTATTCATACTCAAAAACTGGAAAACGGCTAAATAGTTGTTCATGAAATTTTACGTTTGCATATTCATCAACAGCCGATTCCAGTGGCGGCGCCGTCTAAGGCGTGGGCCTGCGGCCGTTCGCTTGTTGGGATTGTGGGTTCGAAAGGCGCTGGGGGCATGGACGTCTGTCTCTTGTGAGTGTTGTGTGTTATGTAGAGGTCTCTGCGTCGGGCTGATCACTCGTCCTGAGGAGTCCTACCGAGTGTGGTGAGATCGTGAAGCGTTGCTAATGATGACGCCCTGGCACACTAAGGGCTGTTGCACCATTGGAGGAAAAAAATATTTCAACAACACTCTTCGACGCATTCACTCCAATTCCATCCACGTTTGTATCCTCTACGGCGTATATGATACAGACGTAGATGCACACTGCGTAGATTCTACGCAGTGTGCATCCTTCAGCTGTTCCCACCAAAATCCCTACCATGCATGCTAAATGCTCTGTCTGTCTTTTCATCTTGACTTGATAATACTAAATTCTGTTCTGGTGTCACGCAAATAAAAAGGGACCTGTAATTACGGCCCTGAAATTCGAAAATGCTGTCGTTTGTTCAGTCGATTTACTTTCTTCAGACGCTTACTACATTCGAAAGATACTGACATATTTCCTTCTTGTTATGTTTTTATATTCGTGGGATCGGCCTGATGATGGCTACAAAACAGTAGCCAAAACACTGAGCTGATTTTTTAAACACCAAGTTATGTTTTGACTAAAAAGCCTGCATTTCTATTGAAACAGAATGTTACGTAGTTCAGAAACGAGCCTCTTCTTATCTGCATTTAAGTTACCTGAGCTGTGCACCTGCTTAACCTCACACTACATGGAAGCGACTGGTCTGCTTTCTTCTCCCTTGAAGGTGAGCCCTTAGTTTGACCCGAAACGTCGATAACTAACTGCCAATCAACGGTGCGTAACATCCCACAGGAGCGAAGGTCTCACACATGAAATATGTTCCGATATCCATTGGTAGACTTAAAGAGTACCAGATCCTGCCTGGAGGCGGTTGAAAAAATCAGACTTTTGAAGAGAATGGAGCATTAATCCCATTTTTTTTAATAAAATAACCACTGTACTGAGTCAAACACATTACATTATTGCATACTAGTATCTTCTGAGTTGTGATGACATGTAGTTTGGTGGAGAGAGGGGTGGGTCAGTCTGTGGATGAATGGACGAACAGATGCATATACGTCAACAGTAAACCTAACCTCCAAAATCACAGCCTCGAAAACTCCAACTCCTACATTTAAATATTATCCTATCGTCTACATTCCGGTATCCAAAGCGGATTCATCTTTTCAGCCCTTCCAGGTACAATTTTATGCACATCTGTCACCTACATTTGTGTAGGCCTATATACCTCGTTGTTTGCCCTTTATTCCCACCTGATTTTGAAATCACACCATAGAATTTACGAACACTTTTAATCTTCTAAATCCATACAGCGAAAGCTGCCGCCTGTTAATATTTATAGCGTATATACAGCAGGTCATTAAAAGGAGAGGTGTAGGCATCTGTCCACGTTTGCTTCATGAATACAAGCTGCTATGTTTCATACAATCCACTCTGCCGGTTACTGTACAGTACATAAAGCACAGTGTGTGCTCTCTGGATTCGTCCGCATGCATCTAATGAGAGGATCAGCTCTTAAAATCTTCTGGTTGCCTGCTTTTCTCTCTCCCAGCCGGCTGGACGGGCTATGCTCTTTCATTGAATGAAAGACATACTTGTTCAATACACAATATTGTTGCACAATGTTTGCAAACAGCAGAACAGATTGCCACTTAGCTGTATTAAGGGCAGAGATCATTTACAAAGTTCGAGCCCCCCTGGGTGATAAAATTACCCAGAGTCGATGTTTATGAAATGGTTAGTATAATATCATTTGGAATAGTTTTAGGCATACGTGCTAAATCGCTTGTACCGTAATTTAATCAAATATTTAACAGCAGGCTGAACGTCAAGGTGCAGATACGAATGGCTCAGCTACACACATGATAAACACCTCTGTCTGCCTAATAACTTGAGTGCCATGAAGGGTATAACACAATGTAACACGTTCTACGTCTAATGATCCACGATATGCGAAACAGGCTTTCTTTGTTCGAAGTTTCCCAGGTTTCGACTGTGTGCCATTCTACAGAGCGTTTCTTTTATCGCCGCACCCCGTAGGGCAGCCTGATCGCATAGAAACCCTGCGTCCCCCAGGATATCCCGTGACAACAGCAGTATTCAGGACAGAGATTAACCTTTTAAAGCCTAGCGGTAACTTTACATACGACCAGGTTTAACATTAAAAAATTCTACGTGGTGCCCACATTGCGTTTGTGTGTTTTGTACGGATCTCAGAACAAACAGCAACTTTTGCCTTATAAAACATTACGAGACTGGTTTTTATAACCGAAGTGGAGAGTGTTTACAGTGCGGTACGCACTGAGTCCTTATATAAAACAGATAGGCTTCGTCTTTAAAGGGTTAAAATACCTACTCTAATAAGAGTAATATTAATATGAAGATAAGTATAGTGTATTTCTGAAATAATACTGACAGGGGAAACCAGAAGTTTGACGTTGAACGTCCCAGTTGGTGTAATGTACGCCTATACATACATCAAACCAGAAGTTCTCGGACAAAAAACTACCCCATGTCATTTTGTCCGCCACAGATCTCACATTGGCTGGTTCGGGATGAAAACTGTGATCAAACGCGGGTCTCTGCACTGAAAGGCCAGCAAACAACCGCGTGAGCTTTAAAAGATAAGCATAAGACACGTGACACAGTAAAAGAAGCCGAAGAAATAGCTGATGATCAAAATAAAACATTTGATAACAGAATGAAAGGCGCGTTTAGAATACTACCGTCAGGTCCTCAGGCAATGGGCTGGGGCCCCAGTGAAAAAGAATTTCGAGCCCCCCCCCCCCCCAATTAAGAGCAGACAGGCTAAAATTCTTTACGTTAATTCGGAAAGCCTGACTGTCAGTTGCAGAATGATTCGGGTTTGTTTTGAAAGGCTTAACCTTTTAAAGCCTAGCGGTAACTTTACATACCGCCAGGTTTAACATTAAAAAATTCTACATGGTGCCCACATTGCGTTTATGTGTTTTGTACGGATCTCAAAACAAACAGCAACTTTTGCCTTATAAAACATTAAGAGACTGGTTTTTATAACCGAAGTGGAGAGTGTTTACAGCGCGGTACGCACTGAGTCCTTATATAAAACAGATACGCTTCGTCTTTAAAGGGTTAATTTGTACATTCGACAGATAATGATACTACCGAGAAAGACAACAACATACGCAATACAGTCAGGTCCCGGGACCCCTTCCGGGCCGCCTGGCCCCGGCAATTTGTACCAGCTTTGCCCGTCTCGTCAGCACTGCCCATAATTTCTAGTGACTATTTAAATTTTTTTCACGAATATAGTATCTAGGAAAAATAACTATTCGAAAGTGCCTGAAGTTTTAGGTCTCTGTGGATGTTTCCGAACTTGTTTACGTGCTTAAGTGTCTATTAAACGCTACACAGTACAACATCGAAGTTCCATTCTACTGGAGAGATCCGAAATTTTGACCTAAATGTGTCCGCGCAGTACAGGATCAATTAAACGTATAAAAGCATAGCTACCAGACAGCAAAGAATACCGTCCTTGGAGGAAAAAATGCAGCAGATTCCTTCGATTTAAACCTGTTAAAACGGGGAACAGAAACTGACTGAAAATCTTCTGACATCTGGAAGACATGAAACCAATTTTGTACCGTTAAAACCTACAAAACTGAGAAATGGACCTCACATTTTACATCCAAAACTTTAATAAACTCTTTCCATACCTTATGGTATAAACTCCACAGAAGTAGTAAAATAGCATGTCCGTGGATGTGATGAAGATCTATACATAGAGTACCTACAAATTTACCATATAATACGTAACGGATTGCCGACATTTGTGGTATCTACGGCTAAGCATGATCTACAAACCATATTTACAAAATACCTACCACTTGGTATTTAATAAAGGAGGAAAATCATTTTGATACTACGATATATTATTGTACATGTCTATGAAAGGTGTGATAAAAAATGACAGCAGTAATTACCGAGGAATGGTATTCTTATCAACTGGGCCTACGTACTAAAATATACTCAGCATTCATACCTTAAGATTACTGCCCCACTTGGACGAAATTACTGGCGAACAAAAATGTAAATTACTGCGCAACGGTCACAAATTTGTTTCAAAATTCTTGCAGGATGGTGACCAAGATTCAAGTCAGGATATGACATGTTTGGTAAATTGTCACCGACGTTTGGGTGAATTTGTTGTCTTATGCTTCAGGGTCTATGTTGACAAACGAGAGCAGCGAAGACAGCATAGAGATCAAATACTGATCAGATGTTCTGTCCTCATCATATGTTATAGGAATAATGGGAGAAGGGTGGAAGAATGTATGAACTGTTTGGAAGACTGCAATTCAGCCTCAAGCTTCCACCGCGGTGTAAATGAGATATTCTCTCCTCTAGGATGTCACCCAGCGTTTATTGGCAGGTGCTTACCGAAGTTTTGGAACAACATATCGGTCCCATCTTCAAGGATCAAGCAGTCCAAGGCCGTTGACGCTTGAAGATGGAACCGATAGATTTTCCCAAAACCTCGGTATTTACTACCAATCAAAACTGCGTAACATCCTCGAAGAGCGAAGATCTTATAGGTTATGTCATTTTCGGTCACCAGAATTCTGGAAAAAATGGTAATACAAAAAATACTAACTAATCTTTTGAAAATGTGCCGGAGTTCTAATATTTTGAAACGACAATAATACGACAGTAATAAACGAAACTTGCATTGGTGAGGAAATTAAGAGTAGATTAAACACGGAGAATGCATGACATTGCCCAGATACAGAATTTGCTCTTCCCATCCATGAACGTGAAATTAAAACCCCCAAACTATTAGCCTTATCTTATATTTAACCTCTTATATTTAGCCTCGGCACTGTGTGAAGGTGACAGGCTAACTGCATGCTTCAGTCACATTAATCTCGGGGAAAATACCCCTGTACACATGGACAGCGGGCAGGTGTTCGCGAAAGAAGAACCTTTACCCTGAAGGGAATTCAGCACGTTACTATTCCGACTGGGTCATCCAAGCTCACACTTCTGTCACATTTCAATAAAGGGCATGTCACAACTATTCCAGGCAAGTCACAGCCTATATTCTGTCACTGACCACATTGATGTGATCCCAAAACACAACCATCTCCACTGAAACTGTGATGTTTGATAAAGTTGTGTAAGGCGTACATGGGACACCTTATCTTAAAAGGAACTGAAATGTTTGACAAGTTTGTGTAGGGCGTAGGAGAGCCACTTCGCGAGGGGCTGAACTCGCAAAGACAATCCTACTCATTATGACACAGACTCGCATATTCAGGACCTAACGTGTGGAAACAGATCAAGTAACCTGGGCGTCCCAGCATCTCGCATGACTCCGCCACACCTGTCGAGAATTGAGGTTCTCAAAACGTTGTTGATGAAGATTCAAGTCTTGTGGGATGACCTCACGTCGATAGCTAAATAATTACCGAAGTTTCGGTAGGAGCTTGCTGTGTCATTCATCATGGCATACACAGCCCAATAAGAGTCTGGAGTTATTTACAAATCAACAAGGCGTCATATCCCAGAAAACCTCTATATCCAACACACATTTAATTAAGCGAAGACAGTCAAGAGTGCGCGGCTTGAGGGTTCCACTGAACATTACTTAGTGTCATCAGGCGCGTGACGTCATGTAGGCGTAGCACGGTAGGAATTTAGCGACCTTTCCTAGAAATCTGTTACCTTCATTTTCTGGCTGAAGCGTTCTACCTTGAATATGGAGGCAGCAGCTTCCTCCGAAACACTTATAAACGTCTACCATAAAATATGGCGTCACCTCGAAAATAACAGTAAACTTCGGCGCATTTGACTGTTTTCCGCACGCAGGGCAGCAAAATGAAGTAAAATTCCCCTTTTCCCGCTCAAGCAAGTTTAAGTGATGAAAGGAAGTGTGTATGGAGGCGATGATAAAATAAACGAAGGTGAGAAACAAACAAGGAAAAAAGGAATCATGGAAGTAAGTGAAAAGGAATATGCGTTGAAAGAAAGAAAGAAAGAAAGAAAGAAAGAAAGAAAGAAAGAAAAAAGAAAGAAAGAAAGAAAAAAGAAAGAAAGGAAGAAAGAAAGAAAGAAAGAAAGAAAGGAAGACAAAGAAAGAAAGACAAAGAAAGAAGGAAAGAAAGACAAAGAAAGAAAGAAAGAAAGAAAGAGACAAAGAAAGACAAAGAAAGAGAGAGAGACAAAGAAAGAAAGAAAGAAAGAAAGAAAGAAAGACAAAGAAAGAAAGACAAAGAAAGAAGGAAAGACAAAGAAAGAAAGAAAGAAAGAAAGAAAGAAACAAACAAACAAACAAAAAAACAAACAAAGAAAGAGAGACAAAGAAAGAAAGAAAGAAAGAGAGAGACAAAGAAAGACAGAAAGAAAGAAAGAAAGAAAGAAAAAAGGGGAGAAGTAACACAACAGTAACAACCAGAACGGGAGGAAGAAAGACTCGCAGAAATAGAAGTTTCGCCGATCAGATGGCATCAGAAAACGGTGACCTTGAATAAAGCGGCAAAGGATTACGTGTGATACTCTGATTTTGCGGCTTTGTCTCTTTTCTTTTTCTCTGTCTTTGCCGCGTGTTCCACCTACTGACGCTTCAGTAACTGGGACTGCACAGAGCAGAATGGCCGGATGAGAGGGAAAAAATGCATTCTGAAGGGAAAGTTATGATCTCATTTAACGTAGAATTTCACCAATTTCATGAGGGGACTGACGAACACTACGACAATTCTTAAATCAGTATGGCCGGTGTCGCGCCAGACCTGGAGTGTTACCTACTGGCCCGCGACGGTTAGGGCACTACCATTTCTATTTTCAGAAGTTGGCAACTTCTCAGTCTGGGAAGCACTTCCTCGCTTTTTTAGAACCCAAGTATTCTTTACAGTGTTAACAAATCTTGTCATCCTATCCTCCCATTACTTTGCTATCACGTTAATACAGCAAGCCTTGTGTTACTATTTACTACTGAATTTAACGCCGTTTACTGAACGACATAATTTATACAGGAAGTGTGTTCAGCATGAAGCAGGCGTGCCAGCCACTACACAGAAATTTTCGGTCCGTGTTGTTACTCGTCATTTATAACTACGATTACACGGTAATATATTTAATTTATATTTTAAGTTTATTTTACAAAATACAAGAACACTGCACTATCACAGTTTCCTAAGCAACGCATTCTCGGTTACCATGACAACCAGCTGGTTAAGAAATTTAAGTGTGACGTCAGAATAAACAGCTTGAAAGACCTTTATACCAAGTTCTTGGGTCAAGCGTTGTAAGGACAGGCACCAAAGAACACACGATAATAACTGTCTGTGTACACTAATACTGAAATGTGACCTCAAAGTTAAAAGAACACGAATACCCAATTAAGCTTTCGATTTCTGCACATCCTGTAAAGAAGAGAAATAAGCTGCTCTGGTTAATTAGCGGAAAGTCTAATGCATATAAACACACAAAACGGATGCCATATTGAGGAGAACATCGTACAAAATAAATCATAACACACGACGTTTACATTAAAATGTTAAGTGAAGCGAAACACACAGAAAGCGTTCAGAATTGCGTGCACAGCTCTTACATCAGCACCATAGAGGCTGTTGATGTGTATCATGGCTATTATGTCGATGGCCTAACAGTGCTTGGTAAAGTGGTTGCTCTGTTTTCACTATAAACTGTGCAAGTTAATAACAAACACTCGATTCAGACGCGTTTCTACGCATCTCCAAGGTTAGATGTACGTGGTACGTGTTCGTTGCATGCTTGGAGGTGACTAAGCAGTCTGTCTCCATCTTTGATTATTGTCCATCTTCGATTATTGTCCATCTTTGATTATTGTCCATCTTCGATTATTGTCCATCTTTGATTATTGTCCATCTTTGATTATTGTCCATCTTCGATTATTGTCCATCTTCGATTATTGTCCATCTTCGATTATTGTCCATCTTTGATTATTGTCCATCTCCGATTATTGTCCATCTCCGATTATTGTCCATCTTTGATTATTGTCCATCTTCGATTATTGTCCATCTTCGATTATTGTCCATCTTCGATTATTGTCCATCTTGGATTATTGTCCATCTTCGATTATTGTCCATCTTTGATTATTGTCCATCTTCGATTATTGTCCATCCTCGATTATTGTCCATCTTTGATTATTGTCCATCTTCGATTATTGTCCATCTTTGATTATTGTCCATCTTCGATTATTGTCATGAAAGACATTGCAGATGGCAAGACCAAGGCTCTATGAGAAACCTGGGGTTAGGGGACCATCGTTAGCTCTTACAACTCATGAAATATTTATCACAGGCTAAATAAATTGCCTGTTCTTTCACTCAACGCAAGGAATACGTAATGCTACAGGTCAAATGGAATCCTTTGCAGGCCATTAAGGCATATCATCATCATCATCATCATCATAATCAGTCTGGCGCGACAGTCCTGTATGGACCTTGGCCTCCTGCACAATACTCCTCCAGTCCTGTCGATCTTGGGTCTTCACTCGCCAACATCACGTGCTCATCCTCCTGAGGTCCTCCTCCACGTCTGTAACCTAGCATTTTCTTAGTCGTCCTCGTTTCTTGCTCCCATAAATGTCTCCATTCAGGATCTTTTTAGGCATAAGATGATCTTCCACAGGTTGCACATAACGCAGCAAACTTACTCCTCGATTTGACAAATCTGGCCCAGGATGCAGTCGATTACATGAAGGCATATGGGAGAGTGAAAATATAAAACAACTCATTCTTGACTTCTCCCAGCAACCAACTCTTTCTAAACCACTCGTATTATTACTGACTGTGTTTAATACTAAAATTCGACTTCAAATCTACACTGCGTAAACGCGTATTAACGCGATTACAAACGCTCATCAATTAAGCGACCTCTGTGATTGAAGTTAAGATGGATAAAGGACGAGTATACCTGATTAACCCTTTAAAGACGAAGCGTATCTGTTTTATATAAGGACTCAGTGCGTACCGCGCTGTAAAAACTCTCCACTTCGGTTATAAAAACCAATCTCTTAATGTTTTATAGGGCAAAAGTTGCTGTTTGTTCTGAGATCCGTACAAAACACATAAACGCAATGTGGGCACCACGTAGAATTTTTTAATATTAAACCCGGTGGTACGTAAATTTACCGCTAGGCTTTAAAAGGTTAACCAAGCCCGGGATCCTGAGCAGCTGTGTGACGCTTAACAACAAATATCCCCCACATGGTAAGTGTTGTTTCGCGGAGGAGCGACACACAGACGACCCGAACAGCATGTAAATCATCATCCTTACGCTACTCCCGCGCAGTTTTCAGGAAAACACAATGAAAACGTGACCTATCCACCACAATATTTCCTACAGCACGAAGTATGGAAGTGAGTGCCATAACAAGACACGTTCTGAAAGACATTGAAACTAACCGCTTTCACCTAAAGGAGAGGAGGAAAGAAGGGGTAAAATGAAGACAAGATGGACGAATTAATGGGACTGAAAGCAAATGTAGGATAAGAAAGTGTAAGTGATAAAGGCATGGACGTTTATACAATAAAAGAGCTGAAAATTTTAATAAAGTATTATTTCAGCCTTAGGAAAAAGTAGGATTATGGATTATAAAATTTAGCTCATTACTATTAGTTAAAACTGAATAGGCAGTGCAGCCGTAAATAGAGACTCGAAATATTAAATTTAATTGCAGTAGGTGCAGCAGTTGCGGAGATAAAATGTGCAGATTATGAATGTGTGTCATAATTTTGTGCACTGCATGCAAGCAGCACATAGGGCATACTCGCATTTTGTGCACTGCATGCAAGCATCACATAGGGCGTACTCGCATTTTGTGCACCGTATGCAAGCAGCACATAGGGCGTACTCGCATTTTGTGCACCGTATGCAAGCAGCACATAGGGCATACTCGCATTTTGTGCACTGCATGCAAGCATCACATAGGGCGTACTCGCATTTTGTGCACCGTATGCAAGCAGCACATAGGGCATACTCGCATTTTGGAATTCAATCCATCTCCAGATTTAAAATAGTTTAAACTTTTGACTACTCTGCGCGGGAAGTTGACTTGCCTCTAGTTATAGCATTATACTGCAGCTTTACTCACAATAAAAACATGCTTTTCTAAAGAAGAAGCTTTCGTAATTGCCTTTACGGTGGTGTTTCAAACACAGGCTATATTTTGGCAACACATTTCAAATACAACCTCGTAAGTTCATCTTTCTCGCACCTGATTACCAGCATCTTTCTTCCTAGAAAGCACAAAGCACATCTTTCACTCTTGTCTTATATCTATTTTACGCCTACAGTGAAGAACTGAGGACTGAAATTCAAGCCAAACTTTAATATCTATGGATCGACCAAAGCAATCTACAGTGAATGTGGGTCTGGAGTGACTACGTACGAGACTATATCAATTTGCGTGAAGAAGCTACCAGCTGTGTTTCCAGCTTAAAAGAACGCTTTTCCTAACTTTGCTTTTTATATAAAAACAGTAAAATATAATTTCTTCTTTAAAAGTTTGAGCAGTTTCTTCTTGTTTTCTACTTTTTTCTTCTTCTATTTTTCACGATCGATTGTCTCAACCCATTGACCTTCTGGTGAAAGACAAGTCAAGCAAACCATGCCTGTTGCAAGCATGGGCACCAGCAGGGGTAAGGACGAGCCAGGCACCTGCTCCCTGCCGAATTTTTGTAAAAAAATGAAATCAGTGAAAAAGGAATCATTACTAAGCACTAAATACAAAAATTAAGAATATTTTTAAAAATTGTTTTGTCGTTTACGTTTCAATATACAGCGATCTTTATAAACATTTTTAACGGGATTAATCACAATTTATCAGCAAATCTTTTGGTTTTGTTCCCTCTCCGCTTGAAGAAAGTCCTAATGGAATTCATCCTTACAAGATACGGTGTAACATTAATGCAGTTACTGGCTGCAACCAAAAATATAATGTAGACCTTTACAAAACCTGTAGGTAGGTAATTAATATCCCTCCTGTTTTGTAAAAAGGGGCTAACTGCCACTTTGAGCTAAACTGAGTTATGTGTAGCGGATCATTCAACTAATGAGCCCCTATAGTTTGCAAAAAGATTACTGCATCTTAAAGAATAACCAAGATAGGTGAGGGATATCGTCCCTCTCGAAGCATCCGTCATACCACAACCACCTTCAAGCTTCTCCTGTAAAATTGATATTTTGTGGGCTGTCCCCTTTATATAAAATACGGGCGATATTTCAGAAAAGAAAATAAAACAACAAAAGTACCGATAGATATGTAAGGTTGGGAATCTCTACAGGTGGAACGTATGCTTCATGAATTCTTTGTGTAAATGGTTCGCCTTTAAGCAAACATGATAACTGCTCGAAGTATTAAAACAGATGCAGGGTCTAATGACATTGAAACGGTAGGCTACGTCAGCAATGCTTCGTAACCTCTCCTCACATAACAGCCCCAAGCTCTCCCCCCCCCTCCCCCACCCCCCTCCCACCCGGATCGCTCTAGCAAATATGACTCCGACCCGCAAGTTAGCGGAAGGTAAGTCGTACCCAAACAGCAAGTATCAAGTCGCATGGAACCACCAGCTGCACAAAGTAATCAAGAAAATGTACAACTGTACAGAAGTAAAATGGGCCAACAGCGTGAAACTTGCCTTTCCATTGCTGTGACAATCTTTACGAACAACATCGAGACAACCTGAAATCTCGTATGAAGAACAGTTGTCTGGGACGAGACGCCGTGTATATTGGCAGAAATTCACCAACGGTTCGGACGAACGGACAACCTACATCTTTCTGGGAGAATATGTATGCAGTAGGCTCCTGCGAAGCTGTGGTCAACTTCTACCAGATTGTACGGTGTCACGTTCCAAATTATTATTTTATTTATTTCAAACACTTAGGTTGAAAAAGGAACCTAAAAGGAACTTCTGATATCAGATGCGCACCCAGAATTTTTCAATGGGAGGGGGGGGGAGAGGGTTGCTCACCCTCAAGCTATATAATAATTTACGTTTGATTTTAAAAATTATGTTTAAAACTCATGTTGTATGTACAACATAACACTGTTTGCAGCTGCAGTTATAGGATTACACGCGTGAATATAATTACATGTTCCTTGGCTCAGTGTTCTATCTCCTTGTTTTTTAAATTTTATTAATCTCGTTTTCAAAATTATAATATACTAGTCATTAGCCGATTTCAGTGGCTGATTTCGGCTGAAGGAGAAATCACGCAAAACTTTTGATATCACAATATCTTAAAAATGTTATTTTTTAATTTCGATTTTGGGGGTTTGGGGTGGGGGGTAGCAGCCGGGCAGCCCTCCCTCTTGGGTGCGCCCTTGTCTCATATGATTAGGTTTTATCCGAATTAAAGTAAGATATATCCTAGGAATCAAGAAACACAGTGTCACCTATTGCACAATTTTTTACATTCGCTGAAATATTCCACAAGCAACTTAACCCTTTAAAGACGATGCGTATCTGTTTTATATAAGGACTCAGTGCGTACCGCGCTGTCAACACTCTCCACTTCGGTTATATAAAACAATCTGTTAATGTCGTATAAGGCAAAAGCCGCTGATTATTTTGAGACCCCTACAAAACACATAAATGCAATGTGAGCACCACGTAGAATTTTTTAGTGTTAAACAGGGTAGTACGTCAAGTTACCGCTAGGCTTTAAAACGTTAATGTAATGTAGACGGAACAGATGCATAGTACAGAAATTGAGTATGTCCGAAAGAATTGGTTTCTTAAATTCATTAGTTGATACTGATCCTTCAATACAAAATCGGGGAGCCCTCAGTCACCGATTACAGCCTGTCACTCTATTATAGCACTTATCACTGAACATGAAAAAGCACAATTGGGGGTCAATGCTGCTCGACGTTTTTAATCTTGCATTCCATCGTTCACTTTAACAAAAAAGTCCGTGTCACAAACACAGTAAAAATAAAAGCTAGTCTTTTTCCAAGAAGTGTACATTTTACATTTAAGTGAGGTAAAGTGCACACATTGAAGGCATATGGAACAGTGGGAGTAGTGCTCCACGGTATCTTAACTTCGGCATTATAAGGTGGTAACTGGTCAGCTTCACGCTTCAGCCACTTAATCCTATGAAACAATCAGCCGATGACTATTGAATTGGAGCGTTGGTGGCCCCCAGAATCAATCCGGAGTTTCGAAAATATAACTAATTTATCCCCTTACGGAAATCGAGAAACAATTCCTCGGATTTTCAGTCCGTAACCTAGTCACTATGCAAACTGAGCTATCCTGATTCATTCACAGTGATGTGCATTATAGTCAAGGGTGCACACATTTTTCAAAAACGTTGAAGAAGCTTCAAAATTCTAGTTGCCAAAATCGTGATACGAAGTGGTTTTCGTACTGACGACCTATTGATGTTGACTACTGTAGTACAAAATTCAATCGGCTGTGGAACCGGGTGCCCGGAATTTGTGCACCCCTGATTATAGCGTTATATTACTCGTTAATGGAAGTTGTAATTTTCGAACATTGTTATCCCATGATACATCAAATCCCACCAGAATGCCGTGTCCCACTGTTTAACCCTTTAAAGACGAAGCGTATCTGTTTTATGTAAGGACTCAGTGCGTACCGCGCTGTAAACACTCTCCACTTCGGTTATAAAAACCAATCTCTTAATGTTTTATAAGGCAAAAGTTGCTGTTTGTTCTGAGATCCGTACAAAACACATAAACGCAATGTGGGCATCGCGTAGAATTTTTTAATGTTAAACCTGGTCGTATGTAAAGTTACCGCTAGGCTTTAAAAGGTTAATTAACCTTGGCTCACCGTAGGCCTTTTACTAGCAAATGTGGTCTTGTGGTTATTATTAGCAGCGCTACTTTAACCTATACACTGACTTAACTAACATTATACCTCAATTAAAGACATTTACTTTACCTTTCGTTGGTGGTTTCTGTCTCACTGCCTCAGGCGTCAGCAAATCAGAAACAATATGGCTGTTGCACAAACACGCTATAATCTGTACGTATGTTAATATCACAGCAATAACTTCAGAATTACAAACGAAACACATCACAAACAACACACGCGTGTTTTGGTTACATATTTATGCATTCACTTCACTTCATCAAGCACCTAATTATATCAAAACCAATACAAACCCTCTTTCTCTGCTCAGGAGAATCAACGCGTTATTCGACCGTAACTGTTTTCTGATAGACTACTGAATGATGGGTAATGAGGAACACAGGTGGGCGGAAAAGGGTTGAACGCTTGATTTGTCATACCACTACTTCGACAGGGCTGGCCTATATACACACTGCCGTCCATCTCTGTATGAAAAATAATGACCTTCAGAAACTAACGTATGGTCAACCGCCATCCACACAGGCGAGCCAAACTTAGTGTTAGTTATCGTATGATATGATCTGCACCACCTGCTATCGATTACGTCATGTTCAGAGTTCTTTTAAAGAAAAAACGAAAACTAATGTTTTGTCAGTGTGGTAAACTACTGTCGGAAATTATATAATCCATTAAAACACTGAATTTTATGGCAGCTCCATTTGTTTCTCACGACAATAATTTCCTTGGTTTTCGCTGTAGTACTAGCAGCAAAGCGCAGTCAGCATTCATCAAAACAGCAGTCCACCAATATTTCGTGCTGTGGCGTCACGCTTTTTAGGGTCTATGTTTAGTACATACAGACCATAAAATTTCTGGTTCGTATGCCACATACAATAGACCTATCAACAGCACTTCAAGTCCTATCAATGTAAAACACAGGCTTACTTGGTACCGCACAGAATAAGTACATCGTCCGCCAAAAGTTAAACGTTTCTTCTATGGATCGTGTTGTATACCTATTTTTATCATATTATTTCAGGAAGCATAGTTGTCACCATTCTACCCAGATTGTCAATACATGGTACTGAAATGGTGGAGATACTATTTTTACACTGGTCTACGTGGATTTTGCTGTTCTGATTTTGAAGCTTGATTTATATGAAGTGTTGCGTGCTGATTCCAGAAATGTTATTACTTTTGTTCCACCACATACTACTTTTTTAGTGTTCCAGTGTTTCTATAATAACACTTTAAAAAACTGTTTGCAGTGCAATAATTGAACATTAATATCAAAGGCAAAAGACACTCTAAATTAAGTAGTTATGGATTTGGCAACACTGTTGTACTGTAGAAGACAGCTTATTTCCTAGACATGGCAGCACTTTTCACTGTAGTAATGGCTGTGACTAGATAGCAATTACTACAACTAGTGTTGAGCAAGAAATTTCAATACAAGTTAACAACAGTGACATACCTGGCTAAATCTTGTGCTTTTGTATATTTGTTGTGCCCAAAACAATGCAAAGAAGATAGTATCTGAAAATCAAAATGTATTTTGCTATATCTCTGGGAATTTTGAAATAAAAATCAAAGACAGAACACAACCTCCTTTGTTAAAACTGCCTATTTTGCTTACTTTGGAATTAAGCTAGGTGATCAGCACAAATCGTGGGCTCCTCATACAGTGTGCAGTGTTTGTGTTGAGGATTGAAGAAACTGGGCAAAGGGAAAGAAGAAGGCCATGCGGTTTGGCATACCAGTGGTATGGCGTCAGCCAACAAACCATGTTGACGACTGCTATTTTTGTATGTGTACACTGAAAGGCTTCAATACAAAAAATAAGAAAGGAATTACTTATCGCAACTTGTCTTCTGCCATAAGACCTGTGCCACATGGCTCTGATATACCAGTGCCTAATCCTCCTAAGCAACTTCATACACTGGACGCTGAATCAAGTGCCACTCCCAATGAATTGGCAGACTATTCTGAATATGGCACCGACACACATGGCACACATGAACCTTTCACGCAAACTGAACTGAATGATTTGGCAAGGGACTTAAATCTCCCTAAGGATGCTGCAGAACTTCTAGGTCCAGATTTGGGGGTGGGGGGACAGCTAACTCCAGGTACATATGTAACATTTTACAGAAACCAAGACAAAGATCTACTGCAGTATTTCACCCAAGAAGAATCTCTAGTGTATTGCAATGACATTCCAAATCTAGTAAATATGTTAGATGTAGAGTATAAAACAGATGAATGGAGGCTCTTCATTGATTCAAGCAAGAGAAGTTTGAAAGGTGTGTTACTACATAATGGCAACAGTCTCGCTTCAGTCCCAGTTGCCCATTCAGTTCACCTTAAGGAAACCTACGAAAATCTTTAGCAGCTACTAGAGAAAATAAATTATAAGCAACACCAATGGATGATTTGTGGTGACTTGAAGGTTCTGTGCATGCTGCCAGGACAACAACAGGGGTAAGCAAGCTTTCCATGTTACATCTGTGAATGGGATACTCGAGCTCAAGAGAAACACTGGACACAAAGACAGTGGACTCAAAGAACTAGACTGATACCGGGCTCTAAGACCATACTGAGGAAGAGCTTAGTGGACCCTGAAAAAATGATCTTACCACCTTTACACATAAAGTTGGGTCTAATGAAGCAATTCCTTAAGGCCCTGGCTGGAAATGGAAATTGTTTTCTTTACCTAAGCAACAAGTTTCCAGCATTTTCACAGGCAAAAGTCAAGGAAGGCATCTTTGTAGGACCACAGAGCAGGGCAGTACCTAAGACAAAATATCTGAAGAGTGTATGACTCCTGCTGACAGACAAGCTTGGATTTCTTTCAAAGAAGTGATTGACATGTTCTTGGGAAATAAAGACACAAATTATGAGTAAGCTCTAAACAATATGCTACAGAAAAATAACGTTTTAGGATGTAAAATGAGCCTGAAACTACATTTCCTCTTCTCACATTTGGACCAGTTCCCAGAACACCCAGCGACAGTCAGTGAGGAACAAGGTGAACACTTTCACCAAGATATCAAGGAGATGGAAAGGCACTACCAGGGGCGATGAGAGTGTATCGGTGATGGCAGACTACTGCTGGATGCTGAAACGTGATGAATGTGACACAACACACAAAAGAAAATATGTCAGAAGAAATTTTCAAAGCAAGTGACAAAGGTTCTATTGATTGAAATGCATAATGTAAAACACAGACTCACATTTTAATGCAAAATCACATGTTTTTATGACAGTACGACAGCAGTTTAAGTTGTTCATGTTTTTAGTGACTTTAAATGTTACTTTTTGCTGTTTTTTGTGAAAAATTCAAATGTAATACAGTTACTGATGATTATTTGGTATTCATAAGGATTGAATCCTATTAAAAATGCAAAATTGCTCATATTTTCTCCAAGTTATTGGAATTCTATGTTGTTCATATGTCATATATGCATTGCAACATTGCAATTTCAAATATTTTGTTTTATATCTTTCTTTCAGAATTGTGAAATAATGTGATGTGATACAGCAAAATGGAAGCTACTTCTGTAATCAGCATTTGTTAATTATACCAAATCGGTGATTGAAAATAAAACAGCTTTTAAAAAGTTTTGTTTTGTAGACCTGTGCTATTTTCTTACGTGGTTTACTCACAATGTGTCTACACAAGCCAAAACAAAGCCATTTACTGTTAGTGGATATATTGCAAGAACTGACAAAGAAAGGACGGTGAAAAGAATAACAGACTGAAGACTGAGGTTAAGATGGAAGGATAATTTCAGAGTGGATCTGGAAAAAATTAAGATTAAGAACTAGAGTAAGATGGCTATGGATACAGAAGAATGGAAGAGAAGTGCTAAGCTAGCCAAAACTCACAAACAGTTGTATCACCAAGGGAAGAAGATTGCTAGAGGATACCGGAAGGACTGAATAGGCATATCACGTTTGATGCGCGTGACAACGGAAGTCTTGCAACTTACCAAACATCATTAAGCTGCTGGCAAACAAGGAATCCGAAAAATAAAGTTAGAAAAATATAAGAAGGATAAGCAAAAAAATGGATTTTTTAGTCGAAGCATTTATGCACGTCGGACAGAAAAACAGTTTCTCATAAGTAATTTAATGACGTTATATCGACTATTACGACATCATGTCTGATGATAAATTTATCTTTTACCTTCAATAAGAAGAAGCTCTGAGACAGAAAGCGAATCTGGCGTATTTCAGGGTACTGTCCTGGAGGGAATAATGAATAATCCACGGCAAAATTCACCCACAAATTACGGTGCGTCAATATGAACCTAAAGAGATAATTATCTAGAAGCATGTCGTTGTGTACGGAAAGCAAAACGTGACTTTTGTCGGTCAGCACCAAATTCATATCCAAATTTATTACTTGAAGGGATTTTAGAGGCCAGTACCAAACGCTAACTGGGGAGCTATGTTTTGGTCAATTATTTCAAAATAACCCCCCATTTACTTTCTTTAAAACAACTCAAAAGTCACAGATATTTTCAAAGGCATCTCGTCGTTAAAATATACTGGCGCGTGACATTAAATAGGTCTCCTTTATGTCCACAAATTATGTATGAAATACTGCACTGTACAAAAAATATTTCTGAAGTAATGTGTGTAATGTGGTTAGATCTGTGTCACCAAAAATCCAGCAGGAAGACTAGTGACATACGCATATAATATATTTTGTACTTTATTTTACGACGTTGCCACAAACTCAGACCATATACTGTCGAATGACACAATAACACTTACTAACAAATTGGAAAAAACAGGAAGAAAGTGGCCGTGGCCCAATTTATGATATACACTAACACCTGCCTGCGTGAACTGAAGTGAAACATGAAGACGTCAGTCAGGTAAAAGAGAACACTTCCCGGACACACATCTGAAACATGACCAACTCAGCCAGCTTGCTCGAACACCAATGAGATGCAGACAGTCAAAGCAGACAACAACACAGTTCCGAAACCCGTATATAGTATAACTCCAATTATCCGGACACTGGTTATCCGGATCGCCAATTATCCGGATTGGCTTGGCCCTTCAAGTAACTTTGTCGAGAATTATACAAAATTAATCTGCCTTGAAATCACCGGATATCGGATCCGTACAGTACTGTACAACGTTATGGCTGTCTAGAACTTCACATCAAGCGTGGTCGAAAGGTTTAGACACTGGTATATACTGTAAATTGTAAGAGCCGAAGGGGTTCCCAATCAGATAAGGAATTCCCAATTGTCAAATACATATAAGGAATTATGTATTAATGTTTTATTTGTACATAAATAAATATGTAGCTTAAAAATATCCGTTTGCAGAAATTTGTTTCCACTTTAAACTGCCAATGTAGCCTATTTTCAAAGAAAAATCCAATTATCCGGATTTTCTGCATATCCGGACGACTGGCGGTCCAAATTAATCCGAATAACTGGAGTTATACTGTACTAGAATGAATACAGGTGGCCCTTTCCTCAAGGATAAAGCGACTAGAAAGTAAAGCTGACCACTCTGATCCGCTTAGTGTTGCGTTTACAAATACGTGGATATATAGCTCCATTGCCTACAGGGACAACTGCATCTTTACTTATCAATGGACTACCCTCCTCCGCTCGTTTCCACTTATGACCCACTTACCGGTTCCGGCGCCGACTTCACGTCCATACAAAACGTCTCCAGACGCCGGATATATGTCATGAGCCATTTGCCTCCGTATTCGTCTCGCCACGCCACCAAGACCACGATAATTGGAGGGAATATTATTAAATGGACTGTCGTCGCAAATTCCGCCCATTTTAGTTGGGGTTCCGCGCTGCTGGGCTCACAGAACTCGTTAGCACGTTCGGGCAAGCGTATAGGGACCGTAGCCAGCCAGGCAACCAACACTTCTATAAATGGGGACATTCATCACTTCAGTTGGAAGGTAATGAGCAGTGCAGCCTGCCACCCGTGTTTTACATTGTCTACCTTTTAACTGGGTTCTCCATTCTATTGATCCGGTGTTAATTTATTTTAAAAACCTCTTTCAACTTGACTCTGATAAGCAATTTGGCTCAAGAGGCAACCCAGAAGTGCCCGGTTCAGTTTTCAGCCCTAACATCAATTAACCTCATTGAGGAACTCCATGGTTTTCCTCAAACTTCCAATTAGGCCATGATCCCTTTCACTTCCTTTCCAATTCACATGTCTCTATAATCTAATAATTCAACTCTACATAGTCTGAAACACAGGCAGCTCAAATTCAGCTACAGACAGCTCAAATTCAGCTACAGGCATCTCAAATTCAGCTACAGGCAGCTCAAATTACGGCATTACCTCATCGTTCAAAGACTTTTCTTACTCAGCGTTCTACATAATCTTTCCAGTGTCATTCGATAACAAGCAGTTGAATTAACGTCGTTAAATAATATACCGCCGATGCCGGTGGCCGTGCGGTCTAAGGCGTGGGTCTGCGGCCGCACGCTTGCTGGGATTGCGGGTTCGACTCCCGTCGGGGGAATCTATCTTGAATGTTGTGTGTTTTCGTGTAGAGGTCTCTGCGTCGGGCTGATCACTCGTCCAGGGTAGTCCTACCGAGTGTGTGTGTGAGTCATTGAGCGTGATCAGGTGCAACAATAACCATCTACACCTACAGTGAGTAGGTAGAAGAAGCCAGACAAACAAGACAGCAGACCAGTAAACACCACAAACAAAATATCTCATTACTTACGTCATTATTCCTATATTTTGCAAGGCAGAAGAAATAGAGTCCGCATAAGCTTTTCACTGTATGCGACTCTACCCCTATATGACGTACACAGCCGACATTACTTTTTCTCAAGTAATGGCACAGCTCGTAAAGAAATTAGCTACTTCTTATGGAACCCACCAACACTTTCTCGAGATTCCACCAATGGTGCCTACCCTGGAACAATGTAATTTACTATTTTAAAACCCCTATTTTAATATTATCACCACGACGACTTACATATCTCCCGAGTGGTCTCGTCCAATTGGATTTTCCGACTAAAATTCTCCATGCAACTCTCAGCTCTCCATGAATTCTACATGCCCTGCCGAGCTTTATTCCCTACTTGATTCAGCATGACAATATCTGACGAACAGTAAGCCTGTACATTAATCTACGAAGCTTTTCATTACGCAGTTTTCTGCAGCCTTTACTCATTCTCTCTTACGTAAAAATATTCTTCTCAGAACTTCCTTTTCAAAAATTAGCCCATAATTTTCTTCCCTTACGTACGTGACTGAGGTCTGCAATAATATAAAATAGGAAGTAAAGGAAAGTCTTGTACGTAATATGTAATATTGACAGCAGCATTAAGTAGCCTACGAATCAATCAATCAATCAATCAATCAATCAATCAATCGATCAACCATTGAGAGTTTCTTTGTTAGCGGTCTATTCATCAGGTGATTTTCTGTAATTCATATCCAGTTATAAGATAACATTTTCTACTTCCAGTAACCTACATTGAGGATACTTGTAAGGTTGATGGCTGCTGCCCTGTGGCATTGTTTATTCAAGGATATGAGTTCGGATGCTTATTTTTTAATCTTGAAAACGCAGATCGCAGAACTCAGCCCACTGCTCTTCCACACGGCCTGCCCTCAACTAGTTCTCCTTTAGTAATTTCTCAGTCTAAAAGAGGAATAAAGAAGAAACAAATAAACACCAGCGTATAAACAGATGCAAGCAGTAATTGCTACAATAATCACGATGTTTTAATTAACCTTTTAAGGAAGAAAATTATATAAAATTTTATTTAAAGAATCAGTTTCTACCTCACACATTAAACACTCTGAATCTAGGTTATAAGAAGCTAATCCTGTTCCATGTAAAAATCACCGTTTGTTCTGAGATCCGGAAATTATCACACTAACATATGTGTTCTCTGTGGGCACAAGTAGAATTTTTGAGTTCTTTAGTTTTACTTAAAATAATCACTTAGCTTTAACGGGATGAGCTTCTAAAGTACAGTAGTAATTACATACGTTAAGGGCCGTGCCATGGCTCAGGCGGCCGGCCTCCCACCGCGAAGGCCCGGATTCGATCCCGGGTCAGTCCGTGTGGGATTTGTGGTGGAGAAAGTGGCACTGGGACAGGTTTTCCCCCCAGTTCTTCGGTTTTCCCCTGTCAATTTCATTCCGCCGGTGTCCATTACTAGGAAAAGGACAAAACAATAATCATCATCTTCATCTTCATCATAGGGTTGCACAATAAGCCTCATGGCTGCAGTGCGTCCGTAGCGTCTGCTGCGGGGCCCTTCACCACTAAAAACTACATACGTTAATAAAAACTATCCCATTGCAGGCTTGGATAGGTTCTGAGGGCTCCAAGAATTTGAAGCTCCCAGAATTTCTAGACAGTCGGCATATTAAGGTCGTCAGTTTGTTAGTCCTATGCACCGGCCGCCTTTACCCCCCAGGAGATAACCCTGGTACTCATTTCTGTTAGAGGCTGAGTTGCCCACAGGAACACATTCCGGCCGGAATACCCATGACCCTGCTGGGATTCGAACCCGCGACCTTCCAGCTTGTGGCACAGTGCCTCAAACACCTGCGCCACCGCGTACCGCCTATACCCAAGTGCCACGTAATTCGATATTCCATAACTCTGTTTTTAGTCCATATAGCTTATTTGTGCCTAATTATTCCTAGATATGGCTGCATTAGAAAAGCAGTGGCCGTAGGAATTGAATCTCGTAAAAAGTAATACTTGGATGAAGATTCTGCTTCAAAGCGTTAAGAGGCTTGAAGTCGGCGACGTGAGTATATTTTTCATATGGCTATGACGTTTCGTCCCTTATTTCGAAGTGTAGGCGTTAAAGAGCACAGGACTATGAAGGAGAAAGTAATTGTGTAATTAAATATATTAACTCTTTAAAGACGAAGCGTATCTGTTTTATATAAGGACTCAGTGCGTACCGCACTGTAAACACTCTCCACTTCGGTTATAAAAACCAGTCTCTTAATGTTTTATAAGGCAAAAGTTGCTGTTTGTTCTGAGATCCGTACAAAACACATAAACGCAATGTGGGCACCACGTAGAATTTTTTAATGTTAAACCTGGTGGTACGTAAAGTTACCGCTAGGCTTTAAAAGGTTAATTAAGAATAAATTTAAGTCTGAAGATTTGAGACAAAAGTGTGTTACTGGGGCGACACATACACTGGAGCCCACAATCGTGCTGTTTTTAGTTAAAAAGACTCGTTTCGGAAGTCGGAGCTCTTTCCATCACCAAGTGAGAAGCTAAAGTATAAAACGCAATGGGGCTGGGTCCTTGGGGCTGAGCTAAGCACTGAGATTGAAGGTTAGATAATTCAATGCAGCCAGCAGTGTGAGATTTATAATTTACAAAGAGATTCTTTGATTTATATTTGTAGACTACGTTGGTTTTTACCATACTGCAAAGAAGAGGGCTATGATGGCCTGAACATATAATTTGAAATAAGAAGCCAAGAATGGTGTAACAAACAGGGCTGCGGAGTTGGAGTCGGTAAAAATGTACTGACCCGACTCCGACCTCAGTCTAAAATCTTAACTAGATACTCCAAATCCAGAGCCCTGATAGCTACAATAACCCTCAGACTTATACTTAAATATAGGTTATAAGTCAAAAAAGTAGCCTGATGATTCACGTGGTGGTGATGAAATGTCTTACAGGTTTACCGTTATTAATACGTATTGAGCTTTTATGAAGGAGTCGGCGTCGGAGTTTTAAAAATCGAGGAGTCGGAGTCGGAATTTTGTGTACCGACTGCACTGCCCTGGTAAGAACCCCTACATTTGCGGCTTCTGGAAAGATATCTCATCGTTTACGAAGATTGTCTCTGTAGGCAAAATATCTTGCATGCTTACAGAAGTTATCTCCATAGTATTTTTATATTCAATATCTGCGTTTGTAAATTCAATAATTTTGAGTTGAAATTTCACTGTCGTGTTCAACAAATAATCCTAGATAAAAAAAAAGCCAGAGAACTTACTCATTCACGTTGCGATGTACGTTACGAAGACTGTATTAGGATATTTGCCGGAGCGCACTTACACGGACAAACCATTGCAAAAGACAATGAGAATGCACACCCCGATTCAAGAACAGAACAAAAGTGTATTAGCAAAACGAAGGAGCTATGAACAAGAATCACTGGATGTTACTTCATCAGGGATAGAAAAATAGAAAACAGAGCTCCGAGAAGAAGCGGTCACATTGAATGCATGAGGAAGGATTACCGAAAATGTGTTGCATTCGGAGTCACCAGGAATGGGAGAATTACAGAGACATGAGAGTGGGCCGGGATAGGGTAGTCGGTACAGCAACTCGCGAGGGCAGGAAGGTCCGATGATTAAGGCCCGGTGGGGGCGAGATTTTCCGCAGCTGTCCACACCGGACCGGTTTCTTTCCTCGGGGTCAAGTGGCCGGAAAGTGGCGTTGACCGCTCACCACCATCTGACGCAGAGGTTAAAGAAACAGTAGACTACTATATTCCTTCTCCCCCTTTCGGCCTTCGTGGCCTGCTCTAGGGTGAAACTTACCTTTACCTTTACACGTATAGGAGAATTAGATTAAGATGGAAGGGCATAGTAAGTGCTTTGCGGAAGAACGTGGTTTGGGAATTGAATATGGCAGAGAGATGAACGATAAAATCATGAACACCATGATGATGATGATGATTATGATGGCGGCCAGTATTGTAAGACGCGTGACTGACGGAATCCCCTCTACGTCCCCACCCAGGAGCCACTTATAACCCTTTACACATGTGACATACATAGGGCAGGTCCTAGCCAACAGACAGCGATGGACGCTAGCTCTGTCTAAGGGGCCCAACAGAGTAGGTGTTCTTCTCTTCTCCCCCTCCCTTCACCTGTGGACGGAAGCAGAGCCAGCTTCCGAAACGTTGTGATTTTAATATTTTAATACTTTAATATTTTACTCTTCGGACGCTGGATAAAGTCCATAAACCCATCACCACACAAGACAAGCAAACGCCTATCTTCTTGTCCCTGCCGCCTCCACTCCCCCCCCCCCCCTCCCACAAACCCTCAAGACTGTATCCCACACAATCTATGAAGTTGCTCGTCCATCTAACATCCGAACAGCCACAGGCATCTCACTGTTCTTATAAAGGAAAGAACCTCAATAACAAGTGCAAGCCGTATATAAGCAGGATAAACTTTGTTTTGGTGCCAGTAACTGGCCAGCGGAATCAGGAGTGGATCTTGCCTTTAAGGGCCCTTCTTCTGGAGGGGCGCAAAATCCAGATTGACGTTTCATGTCTGATTCAGCGGACTAATGGGGAGAAACAGACACCGAGGGGAAATTGGCTGAGATAGCTTAATTGGGAGTAGCTGGTTTAGCGAATATCTGAGGTGTAGGGAGGAAGTGGCAATATGGGATTTGGGAGTGTAACACAGATAAACATATGTGACTAAACCTGACGTCATTTGAAACAAGAGCCAATTTCATGTCGAGAAGATTATCGGGTACAAAATGACATCATTTCACCTGCCACTGTATTGGCCTAGCAGGTGTGAAAGGTTTTGTCTTATCGCTATTTATAACCGTTGTACTATCTGTCAACAAAATCAACAACTAGACCGCCAACACAACGTACACTTTATACTGCAAAGAATATAAATGTTTTTACAATACGTATTATTTTGGCGGACTATCTGTTGTTTTTATTTAACGAAAAAAATTTTTTTTTCCCACTCCAAAACAAGAAGTTATGGTGAGGACAATAATGCTATAGCGCTAACAGTGAAATTCTGGCTTCTAAACGCGCAGGCTCGCGTTAAATTTGAGGGTGGACTATGTGAATTTTATGGCGGTGGAGTTATCGCTAGTACAGGCTAATTTCCGGGCAATTATAGTTTCCTCTCCCAGTTATCAATGTATCAATTTTCGGTACTCATATGTTGCTAGGAATTGGTACAAGAGCAACATTTATGCCCGCAGAATCAAGGCACTTAACATCACCCAGTTTCAGAACTAACTGCCTAAAATGAGGATGTTTAGAGAAGAGAATGCCTGCACCTTGCTTAAGAATAGAATTCGTAGTGAAAAGTTTAATAAATTTTATTCTTCAGCTAGTATTATTAGTGGGCCTGTTTTGTATCGAGAAGGATGTGGCAGTCGAGATATATCGCAAGGGCGGGGCTGTTGAGAAATGGATAAAAATGTCAAATGAGGAGACTATTTGAAGTAGATGCGCGCCCAAATTAGCTGTAGTTGTCTTTGGAGATGCGGTCTGCGAGCGGAGGCTGGATTGGAATAAGGATGTAGTAGAGATCTGCCCTCTTCGGGGATATTAGGCAGTGCCGGCTGGTAATCCTTTACAGACACATTCAAATTCCTTTACAGACGTTTCGGGACAACGTATCGGTTCCATCTTCAATCGGCTCCCTGAACATCTTGGCCCTTGACGATGGAACCGATACGTTGTCCCGAAACGTCGGTAAAGTATTACCACTCGACGCTACGCAATATCCCAGAACAGCGCAGATCTCATCAACATCGCGGATGAAGCCTGAAATCACGGAATGGATGTAGTTCTTTGGAGGGGTTTCATAAATACGGTAATGTAGGTTCGAATTTTATAGACTCGGGACGTTTCTTAATAACCTGATAGAAAATCAACTGTTGAAGGAAGGTGGCGCAGTTGGTTGAGGCACTGCACTACAAATCGGAAGGGTGCGGGTTCGATTGCCGATGGTGTCATTGGAATTTTTCATTGACATAATCCTTTCGGTCGCACTATGGCCCCTGGGGTCCACTCAGCCTCTAACAGAAATGAGTACCAGGAATATTTCCTGGGGGGTAATGGTGGCCGGTGCGTAGGGCTGACAACCGATTGTCTAGAAATCTGGGAGCCTCAACCTCCTTGAACCCTCTGGGCCTGTCGAGGTCTGTAATGGGATTGCTTTTATATATATAAATAAATATATATTTACTGCAGTCAAGTACACGTTTCTACTCGCATATCTTTACCGTGGTTGTCTGTGCAGCCGCAGAGTCAATGTGCATCTTTTGTTCAGTTTGGGTTGGTCTGATGAAGCCGAGACTTATGCTGATACACTCGTAACACCTAAAGAAGGGACTCAGACAAATCAAGGAAACGATACAGATCATCATTCTGTAGCCGGAGCAATACAAGAGGGCGGGAACTGTATGCTTTCTGTGGCATGAATGGGTGGAGATGCGGGGGAGAGAGCAATCAGTTTGGGCTACCACCCATTTTACATAAAGGCACACCCTGTGTTTCCATAAGCCATCCAAGAGGCGGTAAAATTAAATGAAAAGTGAATTTAAAGTAAAAGTCGTCCTTGTGCACAACATACAGGCATATAGCGGGAGTGGAGATATAGCTCCAGTCATTCTTAACTTCGGTACTAGATGGAGGTGAATGGTCAGTTTCAGGCCCTGGCCGCTTTACCGTCGGGGGAAACCTCCTATGCCCACCGACTAGATGGCTGCCAGAGACCTTGAACCGACCTTAAGGAGAAAGAAAATTCTCTTGCCCGTGATAGAAATCAAACCCCGGATTGTTCGCCTCTTCAGTATCACTCACTATTCTAGACCTTGTGTTACGGTAAACTGTTACACGTGGGACTCCTTGGCTTATAGACTTTGCCCACCGCCCAGTGTCTAAAGACACAAGATGTAAACACAACGTTTCGGAAACTGGATTAATTTCGGTCTCCATGCAAGAAAGCAGGGAGACATCTACTGACTGAGGCCTGTCCCACCCCCACTGACGCGACAACCCCTAGTGGGCCAAGGCCTCTTCACTAACGAGAATTCACGATCACACTCAAACACACCACATTCAGTAGGACTCCTCATGACGAGTGATCAGCCCGAAGCAGAGACCTCTACCTGACAACAAACAAAACTTACAAGAGAGAGACATCCACTGCCCCGGCGGGACTTTTCTTGCGAAAAGCTTTCCAGGCCGCTTAGTTTGACGATTTAGCAGCAATCTTTGGCCAACACTTTCACCGGACTTTACAGACCCCAGACTTTTTCCTGTGGTTGTTATCGCAAGTCTACAGTTCATGCTACTCGCCCTCACTGCAACCAGCAGCTGAAAGTGAATTGTTACACCTGACGGTACGATATTGCAGCGAGTTGTGCAGAACTTCGAACAAGGAATACGGCAATATAATCGAATGTCACAGAGGCCAGCTAGAAAGCACATTACACTGCAGTCATTAAGTCAGTTGTCGCTGAAAAGAGTTCACTTCATTTGCCGTCTGGTGTCTCACAGTAGTGGACAGAAATCATCGCACCCTCGTTCTGTAAATATCTAATTAGCTTCAATATTGCTGTTTTATCTTGTTTTTCTGAAGAACTTCTTAATTAAGTACAGATTTTTACAAGCTAAGTCTGTAGAATGTACTGAAATTTTTGCACTGTCCTTATACGTATATAAGTTACATATGTATGGGTGTGTATATACACATATATATTTTTTCAAAAGCAGTGAATACTTCCAGAAATCTATATTTTGGAATTATTATTAGAAAGTACAATGACAAAAACTTTGTCTGATAGAGGAATTGTGAAATTTTGTATGGTAGTTTACAAGGACTCGATGCGTGTCCATTTTGTCACAAGGCAATCGTCGATTCTGTAATCCATCAGTTGCCACATTCTTGAACGAATGTGGCAAGATATGAACAACAGAATGGATGTTTATCGTGTGACAACAGGGGGCACACATCGATTTCCTGTAAATACCACTGTAATTTGCAGCACAAACTTTCACAGTTCCTCTATCAAACAAGATCTATACCCACATCTTTGTACTTTCTAAGAGTCACTGCGAAATATGTATTTCTGAAAGTGTTTACTTCTTTTGTGAACACCCTGTATGTATAAACAAAGAGTACTTCAGACACACGTGTAAGTTTGCTTATGATTTGCGTACCAAATTTCACTTTCATTACTCAGGTGTTTTAGTAATTATCCTAGTTATCAGCAACAATGTGAAATTTACTTAGTGCAGCAGAGTCCTTTTTGAGAAGCTAATAGTTTCTCAGCTATTCAAGAATATGTTCCTCATTTGACAGAAGTTGAAGGCTTACTGCCAGGTTCACAGGAGCCCGCCATTTGTCCGTAACCTGGGCCAGATCAGTCCACTCTTTCTTCCCATCCTATTCGTCTTAGATCCAGTCAGTACTGAGAAAACGGAAGATTAAAAAAATCGCAAGACGCACACTGTGTAAACAAAGTACAGTAACAAAGCTGGATGTTTTCTGGGATCTATTAGTACAGGGGAGTCTACGGCTCACACTTGAAAAATCTGCGCGTCAGCCATGTTGTTACTACGAAGTGAAGGGAATTGGGGAGACCCGTCTTGCGGTGCCTCACAGTGGCATAATATTCGAACCAAGTTTCGTAAAAATCGGTTAACTTTTTAAGATTTGAAAGGCGAACTTGCAAATTCAGATCTCTCTTTTAAGAAAGTGATGTATCCTAAAGATAGCGGATGCAGTTGATACAATGTTACGCGAACAATCTCACTGCTGCTACTTTGTGAAATATTTCTGCACGTGTTGAAATGTACACGCACTCACAGGGCTGCGCCACAGAGACAGCGGAATTCCGTCGCAAACTTCCAGCAAGAAAGATCCAGTAATCGCCCAAGTCATAACTCTTGAAGAAATGTTTGATCATTTCAGGCCGCCCGCCTTCCGAAGTATACTTTATTGTTCTCGTTAGCAACTACTTTGTATTCCTTTATTTTTTGTTCCTGTTCCTTAACTAGTTCCCATGTCGGAATTTGGGTTGTCTATAGCTAGCTGACTGCTTTTGTTGGGTGGATACTAGTAGCTCCTTTGTCTTAGAACCAGTGAAATAATTGTTTCTCCCTGTCTTCCTAACAGCCGTTGGTACACCAGCACCTACCTCCCTCAGCATTCTACTGCAGCATTGGAATGGCGATTTATGGCGTGGCCATGTTACCACCTCGGAGATGTGGAAGTCAGTACCAGTTACTGTGTGAGTGAAATAGAGGACACGCATTATCTAAATATTACTCGTTGTTTTTCTTTTTGTAGTTTGGAGAGGATAAGAGGCACATCGCTGTTGCCACGGCCCAAAGTTCCATGAGATGAACGTGCACAAATATTATCTGAAATGCTAAGAGATCACAAAACAGAGGCCAGCACTGCATTTCTGAACTCATTTTCAGAGACGTATACAATCCAAAATATATTGCGACTGGCTGTGTTTAAGCATAAATAGCCTGAAGGCACCTCCAAAATGATGGTACCTGCCAGTCGAAATACCTAAATCTATAAACGTCTACATGTAAAGTACCCGTTATTCTTGTCAGATTTTAATGAAACTTGAAATTAGCGACAGATTTTCGAGAGTTTCGAGGGGAACATAAAGCAAGCTCCATACTGAGGGCCCACAAACATTTGATTCTACAGTATATACTCGTACTTTAGCCGCATCGGCGACCTGGCACCCAGGATTTGTGCACCCGTGGGTTACACCATATTGGATTCCGACAGCAGCAGTGCTGATTGCCCTGCCCAGCTGCACGTATCTCACACTTCCCACACGTAGTTGGAACGCAATAACAACAATTACTTCTAACAAGACGGGCAATGGGCCTACAAACGTAACATTGTGGCGCGTTCGCGGAACCAGTGTGAAGTGCCCGTTATTCGTGACAGTTTTTAATAAAACTTGAATTCGCTCCACGGATGTTCGAAAAAGACTCAATTATCAAATTTTATGAAAATCCCTCCAGTGAGAGACGAGTTGTTCCTCGCAGACGGACAGACAGATATGACAAAGCTAATAGCCGCTTTTCGTAATTTTGCGAACGCGCCTAAAAAATAAAATCTTGCCTCTGATGGAAATCGGGCGCCCGTCCTCCGTATCTGAATTAATTCTTGACCATGAAGTGATAGATTAATAGAATGGGCTGTCACACGCTCAGAATATGAAGTCTTTCCATGAAATCCGGGATTTATTTCTCAGGATGATCTTATCGGTGTGGCTGGATCTTGAGTAACTGTTTTAGCTACGCCAGAGAAAGAACGTCTGGAACAAAGACGAAAACTTTGCTGAGCGATTCAGTGACACTGTGTATGTGGATACGAAGAGCTATCCCGTGCATAACAATGGGACAAAGAATTGTGACGTTCCTGGCCAACTTAATCAACGTCTTGATACTGATAAAAGTTGCGGCAGCAATACATAACGTGAAACAGAATTCGGACTCAGCGGGCGAAACCAGTTGTGTTTTGAACACACGCTGCGTTCAACTTTCTTATCACACAGTCTGTCTGTCCAAAAGAACACTGGCTTTTCTTGCATTTCTTTATTAATTCAACATGCTCTTTTGTCAATCTGACTCCAACAAAATGCGATATGTCCAATGTTTCCGTCTGATGATTTTTTAAAATATATTTCCAGCAGCAAAAAGGCGGAATAACAAATCGTTTGTCATGACGCCAGGTTTGATTAAGATGAAACAATGAAACATGTGCAGACATACCTTTATCATACAAGTACTTGCGGACACTGTACATAGGATATGAACCAAAACGCGACAGTGTTCACGCAGCAGAAAAATCTCACGTTGTCGGAAAATGATTAAATCCCGGGTAGAGGGTACTTCAGAGTATAAGGGTTCCTCGGGTGGTTAAGAAATTCCTCGCATTTTATGCAACCAGAATTTTCACTACTTGTCCACAAGAACTCGCCACTGGTCCCTACCTCAAGTCACATAAATCCAGTCCACAGCCTCCCATCTTACTTGAGGTATATACTATTCTCCCACCTACGCCTGGGTGTCACAAGTGGAGTTTCCATTTAAGTATTACCATCAAAGCCCTGTCTGCATTTCTCTTCTCCATCTTACTTGCATCCCGCTTGTATTTATCGGCCTAATAATAATTAGCGGATCTTCAAGAAGTGGGATGGTGACGAATGGAATGGATTGATGTGGCTCAGGATAGGGACAGGTGGCGGTCGCTTATGAATGCGGTAACGAACCTTTGGGTTATATGAAATGCAGGGAATTTCTTGGCTGACTTTGGACTTGTTAGCTTCTCAGGAAGGACTCTGCTCCCTGGAGTTATTTCAGTTAGTTAATAATAATTAGCAAGCAGTAAAAACCACGTGGCCCCTCCCATAATGCCATTTTGTCCAGCCTTCTTTTACTCCCTCCGTTTTAGGTCTAAACACTCTCCTCGCTATCCTGCTGCCAAACGCCACTAGTCTGTGCTCTTTCTCATTATGACAGGCGACGTCAGCAGTCGCAAAAAGTAATATACAATAACGGTTATGTATAGTTTGATCTTCATATACATAGCCAGCTAAGAGTAAGACAAATGATACAGGAACGAATGATATCAGGCATGCCCACACGTTACTCCGCTTTATTGAGTCGTTGATGCAATTTTGATTGGAACTTCAACAATTTTCCAGAATTTGTTAGTTTTCTCTCTCATCTTGTGACACTGTCCTACATTCTGGTCAAGAGCTAGTTTTCTCAAAACTTTCTTCTTTACCAACCTCCTTACCGCCACCCACAAAGCTTGTTTTTCCGCCCAGTCAATTAACATCATCAGCGTAGACCAGAAGCTGATGTGTTCCATTCAGTTTCCGTCCTTTCTGATTTACTTTAATCTCCAAATTTTAGGTGTTTCTACTTTTTAACACCAATTAAAAATTATCTAAAATTCTAATAACGTACTTCATATAGTCCACCGTACTACCACATTTATTAAAACAAAGAGAAAAGCTACATAGCCCACTATTTTTACATCGTAAAGAGCCAGCATATCTCAGTCATTATAGAGACTAGACAACGAGCTGCAGGGAGAAAGAATCTGGACTGGATTCACGAAGGGGGAATCGACTTTCCCCTCTCAAGAATGTCTGTACTTCCTCTGGGGCCCAAAACAGCCCCATATGCAGTAGGTTCAGAGATATTTACCCCAGGGGGAAGGAGCGTAAAATGGCCAGGATGAAACTGACAATACAACCCATCTATTTCCGAAGTTAATTATGTGTAAATTTATACATATACTGCCCCAAACATCTTCGTAACCCGGTACTTAATTATGCAGAGGAAAATCTTGACCTTTGCTTTTTCTTTCATAATACGTCAAGTTATTAATGGTAAATAACAAACGAATAAGAAGAAGTAGGCCCACTGGAAGACTATGGAGAAAGAAGAAAGAACAAATACAGGAAGAAGAGTGGCTATGGATAGATGCGAAGTTAAACTCATACACGAAGAAATCATGCACAACAACAGCAGCATGAATAAGCTGAAGACAACGACAGAATTTCAAAAGTAATTTAGAAATAAATGGCAAAACACTGGGCAAATGGCTGAGGTGAACCCTTTGGAGTAGGTGGCCCCCCAGCTTTTCGTCTGAGGCAGAAAATGGATCCAGTTCCAGCAACGTTCTGTTCTGCTCGGAATATTAAATGATTAGCGTCGAGTGCATTTAAAAATGATGTTCGCGTCTCTTCTCTACTTCCAGGAAGTCGAGATGCGCCTGCTGTATGTCTAATATGTAACAGTGACCTGCCTGCAGGCCACGTTGTTACAATCTTGAGAGGTCTTCATGTGTTAAGGCGGCCAAACCACCCCACATCTACATTCTTGCATGACGAAAAAGACAAATAAAGCACAGCAAGATGTTGTTAATCACTAGACAAACACACAAGCACGAGAGTGGTGCTCCTGTCTGAAAAGAGAAGTGCTGAAGTGAAATTCAACACAGTGGTCTGAAGTCTGTTTCACACGATCGATGAATAATGCATTAATAGTGCTACTCGTGTATTTGTCTTGTACACACGATTTATTAATAAAATATGATGGGACTTGCCGGGTAAAAAAATGTATTTCAATATAACTGTTACAGCTTGAAGAACGAGAGCCTATAGGTTTATACTTTTTATAACACCGGTCAGTTTTGTGAGGCGGTATCGCTCTGGGCATGTATTTGGAAGGCTTCGTGTTCGAATCTCTGCCGACCTGTGGGTTAACCTTTGTCGTCTGTCCTTTGAACCCAATGTAAACGCTTATGGCCGAATGATTTTCGTTTCAGATGCCCATCCCTGCCCCTGAATGGGGCAGCGTTTTCCCTTTCGACCGTGAATAGCCAGCGTGCGTTCTATACACAGGACTGGCGTACCGCTACCCTACAGACATTCACATTTTGAATATTTGTCAAAAAACACACATACTGAATTTTCTGAAACATGCTGCGCGATCTTTTTTCTCTTCCACAAAAGCCATGTGTTACATAAAGGGTGCGCCAAAATTTAAATGTCCGAATCCGTTTCCAAAACCTTAACGGAACAGGGGCGGTCCGTTTGGCCGATAAACTTTAACTTGAATTTCGTCATAACCCTTCTCTTTCCTCCTCGAAAGAATTTTTGGACAGACGGTAATAAAATTACGAACACATACATTTCATTTCGTCTTTTTTTACTTCATGTGTGTATCTTAACGATTTGCTGCGTTACTTACAGCCGTCATAAGACTTATCGTCAACAAATAAAACAGTAACATGCATATTAGTTCGAAATTAAGACGCCCTGTAATTTACGATGCATCCCGCTTTTAAAAAGGGACTTCCATTAAAAAAAACATTGCGAGCCAATACTACTCTTATAGCGAGGTCACATTTTCTTCGAGGAAAATAAATTTTTCGAGATTTTCGAAGAGTAAAAAATAATACCTCGAATCTGAGAAGCACTCTGATTTTCAGTTCGAAAAAAAATGTGAAAAAAAGGTACATATTAAATTCGAAGTAATACGGCACTGCATCTCTGTAACTACCATCATAACCCTTTAAAGACGAAACGTATATATTTCAAATAAGGACTCAGTCCGTACCGCGCAGTAAACGCTCTACATCTCGGTTATAAAAAACAATCTGTTAATGTTGTATAAGGAAAAAGTCACTGATTGTTTTGAGATCTATACAAAGCACATTGATGCAATATGGGCACCATGTAGAATTTTTGAATGTTAAACCGAGTAGTACGTAAAGTTACCGCTAGGTTTTAAAAGGATAATGCACACGACGCAATCTTTCTTGTGTTGTCGTGTTATGCATTATATTCAATTACAAGGTTAAGCAGTTAATTTAGCTGAGGTAACCTCTTCCAGCAGTCACTCAAAGGGGCACTTCAACTTCGTCTCTACCGTAATAATTTCCACAACGGAGTGCCTCCTCTTATTTTACGGTCACAGTGTATTGGGCATGGCATTAACAAAACTATCTAACCGAAACTTTTGGGGAGAAATTAAAAGGTAGTTACACAGGTAATGTAATCGTTGTTCTTCTAGTCACCAAACAGCGTGTAATAATTGCTACCTCAGTCAAACTACGAAAAAAAATTATTCCCCCACAACATCCACATCGTCCCTGGCGCCCGCCTAGCCTACTCTTCAGTGGGTACTGGTGGTGTCTCTCATAGGATTAAAGCAGACGGGCAACGAAGCTGACCACTCACCTCCATCTACTGTCGAGGTTAAGAGTGAATGGGACAAGAACTCTACTGTCCGATATGCCTGCACGGCGTACACAGGGACAACTTTACATCTACCTAACCCAACAAAATACACATCATCCCCTGCAGTCTACAAATACTGTAAATTTGTTCAGGTGATTTTTATATGTCGTGTTTCCTTGTTCAACAGACCAAAAAATGCCATTCTGTCTGTTGTTTACATCCATTGGCATCTGGTGCCAACTTACAAATGAGTTATGCCTTTTGGTTTTTGTGACCAGAAGTCGGAAGGCTGAGTCCACAATGTATGAGGTGTACAGTCACTTCCGTTTAAAAATGTGACCCTAGGTCTGGGTTTTAAATTATTTACTGTTTTAGGCACTTTATTAATGAAATCATGGTTTATTTAACGACGATTTTCAAGTATACAAATCACAAGTCTATAGCATCAAATCAGAAAAGATGCTGGGAAAGATAGAAGAGAAATATTTATTCTTAAATTCTTTTACAAGCGCCGAATTAATAGCTTAAATTTGAACGGAATATACGCAGACCTGAGTAAAACCACTAAATCAATAAAAATAGTGGTGGTCTCAAATCCGACACTCGGAACCAGGATCATACACATAGGAAGAATACGAGTTAGCCAATCATCAGCGACGTGCCATGTATAAATTTGTGATGAAACTGGAAAAAAGCACACACAAAGTTTCTTTATCCAGCTGCTACTTTATGACTCAAAAGAAATACAGTTACTCCCTTGAGAAGTATATTATGCGGACAACACGTCTGTCCGTCCGTACTCCAGGCAAAGCTATTCCTTTAAATCACAGTAGTTACAATATGCAACTTCCGCCTTAACATTAAAAAAAACACTACATGTTACATTCAGAATTTATTTACATGTTCATTAGATTTTCCAGAATAAACAGCGATTGCCTCTCTGGGCGACATTAAAGAACTGCTTTGTATTTTATTGCCTGTAATGTAGGAATCCGGTTTCTGAATATCTGCTGTATGAAATTCGTAATTATAAGGTTTAAGTTTATAAGTTCTTGAATGGTAAGGACAGTAGGATTTTGACTATCCTAATTTAGGCATATTATATGTCCACATTTTTCTGTGCTGTTTTTCGCTTTGTAGGTGGAGGCAGGACAAAGGAATGATCCACTTGAAAAGTGTTCAGCAAAATACCTAAGACTTCACTATTTCTAACTCACCGCCAAAAAGCCCAATCTGTTGAAAATAAAGAGTATGACTGTTTGGAAAACCGAAGAGGAAGATTTCCGTCAAACGTGGTCAAAAAAATTTTAACCTGCAAGTCCCTTCCTTCTTGGTACTTTCTAACAAAGCTGTTTTTTAAAATACCATCTAATTTGGCGACAGGACTTCTGAGATGGCAACAACAATATTGTTGTGATTTAAGTTTTCCATAGCTGTGTTAATGAATATTAAATTTCACATTATTAATACCGCGCATTGCTATTGGTCAACATACAACATCAGATCAGCAAATGCACTCCTGCTTTTTTCATTTAGATAATACAGATCACAGTAACTGTAGGTTAGTCGAACATGTTTCGACCCCTTCGTGGGGTCATCATCAGGGACACCTTGTAAGAGTATAATTACACAAATAATCTAACAATATGAGTACATGTTAAAAATATAAAATTGGTAAAAGTTGTAAATTTGGACAATTGAAGGCATTTTTGTGGTGGTTGCCTGGGTTACTGTGTACAGCAGGTAGGTTGTTTATACGCGGATGTGTAAAACAGTACTCACCGGCCAACTTTTACAAATTTTACACATTTTATATTTTTAACATGTACTCATATCGTTAGTTGGTGTGTGTAATTATACTCTTACAAGGAGTCCCTGATGATGATCTCACGAAAGGATCGAAACATGTTCGACTAACCTACAGTTATTGTAATCTAGGGCATCAAAATAAAAATAGCACAAAGTGCATTTGCTGGTTTGAATCTGTATGCTGAACATTAAATTCTTCTGGGATGAGGCCGTGTCGGTTACTTGCTATCACAGACGCTATGTTGAAGATGGAAGTAGCAAGCGCCTCCGAAGCTTCAATAACTAATTTTCACTCGATACGGTATCATATCTTTAGAACGCTTCTATCTGCAACAGTAGTGCCACGAAGTAAGTGAAGAAGTGACGCAGATTAAGGCTGCGCGAAACGTGAAACTTTATGTAACGCGACTACCCTGCCGCAGTATGGTTTCAAACACCACGACAGATGAAATGAGTTGATGTAAGGTTTAGAGCGGTTTGTCTATGTGTGCATTTAAGATGTGGAAGCAAAAGGGGACGGACGGGTGCTTGACACAAGAAGTGAAGAGTCAACAGAGCTTCCCCCAAGTAGCAACCACTGGGCGACAAACAAGGATGATGACAATGCCGGATGATGACAGCGGGTTTGGACACACCAGTAGCACCTCAACAAACTGCCTCAGCAAACCACTTAGCAGCGTCTTGTTTTAAAACTCCTCTACTACAAAGTGGGGAACCAGAAGAGTGTCATATGACATAAGCATTCTACCAATGTGGACGAAGTATTTTCACCTGGTTTTTATTGTTTGTCTGCAGTTTGGCGACTGCAGCTGTTTGTTTTCACGTTGTGAACCTCTGAGTCAATATCAGGAGACTTTTCTAACCCTCTGCTCTTAATTCGCACCGCCAATGCACCTGAACCGCGCTTGACCTGAATATGCAGGGCGCTAACGTAACGAAAGATACACTCAAACTGGCATTTCTTGCAAGTTAGGGCATTAAACATTGATGCTTGCAGACCTGTGGTTACATTCCTTATGACAATCGATTCTGCACGTGCAGTCGGCGCTGTCAGCCTCTACGCCCCTATGTACACAAGTTTCGTGTCCGAAACTGCATAAAGTACTCCAGCAAAATTGTGTATGGTCTGCATTAGAAGTTGTCACGCGAATTTAATTTGAGTCTTGTCACACTAGAGTCTGCTAAGGTTTATACGAGTAGAAATGTTAAAAAAAATCAAGATACCTCTATTTTTACCCTGAAGATGAAGGCAGCATATTCCTTTAAAACGATGTTGTTCACCTACCAGACCGTACGGTGTCACAACTTATAAGATCATATATACGTCCAATGACGTGAAAACCAACATTTTGAATTACATGTTAGCCTAAAGCTTGTTAATCTGTTTTTTCTGAATGTTATCACAGTAGTTAAAAGTGAAGATCTACATACAAACACAGCAGAAAAAAAGATAATGAGATACCTATGCCTCAGCCGTTATTACAGTCTTAACCTCTGTCCAAAACGTTTACTGCGTGCGTATTTAGCAAAACCGTAATGCTAAAATTGGAAGAGTGGGACAATGGAAGCCATAACTCTGTAAACCCTACAGACAGATGGAGACTGTCGTATTTTCCGTTTGAAAATTTCATGGAGCTTCAAACTAGCCTCAGATATAATGCTAATTTTATATTAAGCTCAAATTGGTCTTCACCTTTCCTTTCTAACTGATGCCTCACTACGGCTTAACTAACTGGCCTGTCAAATGCTCGAAATTAAACTGTCAATCTGACAGCTGCTGCAGGTAGGCTTGCACTTATTATGCAACTTTACTGCCCCACGTAACTAATTTTGACTTTCAGACTGTTGCGCTGTCCGGTTGTTTCTGTTATACATATAATTACAGAGTCCGTACCATACCGTGTAGCCTCCAGTTGCTCCTTATGTAATTAAATTGCTGCTTTAAACATTTGAGGCCTAGATTTAACTATACACTCAACGTACCACCTGCTTTAACTTTGCAGAACCCGGAATTTTTCTTACACATTGTGTTTGTATGTTTCATCAATAAACTGCGAATGTTTCTCTGCACACTATGAACTGTTTGCTCTTCGTGGTGGACACGGACTGTGTCATCTATAAGGTATAAACTGAATTACATATCTAGGCCTATAAAGGGATCAATTCCACAAAGTCTCCAGCTTCATGCGCAGGTAAAGTTAGTCAGAAGTCGGGAGAGTGCGCGAATTCATGTGTGTGTTGGTCAGTGTGATTCTGCAGTCGATGTGCCAGTATTCGTCTGCTTAAGCAGCACGTGCAGTCACGTGACTAAGGTAGGAAGGCGGTGCGGTTTGTGAGACTTGCGCTGAAGGTTGTCATGTAAAATAACGGGGACTGTGGGGATGTAATCCTGCTATAATTTATACAAATTTTAGTCTTCACATTCTAATAACTTGTTAGTAACTTCTGCATTTTCAAATTTCAGTTCTCGCATAGAGATAATAAATGGTTTTATCCTGTCGTCATATAAGTTAACGGGCACAGTTGGAATTTAATACGAAAATAAGCCTAAGATGACAGTAATAAACTGCAGTGATATTACCATCGTAACTAAAACACTTACGGTATTTTTTGAAGTACACAATCACATGTGGCAAAGCCAAATAATCAAAGTTTAGTTGTTTAACCCTTTAAAGACGAGGCGCATCTGTTTTATATAAGGACTCAGTGCGTACCGCGCTGTAAACACTCTCCACTTCGGTTATGAAAACAAATCTGTTAATGTTTTATAAGGCAAAAGTTGCTGTTTGTTCTGAGATCCGTACAAAACACATAAACGTAATGTAAGCACCACGTAGAATTTTTTAATGTTAAACCTGGTCGTATGCAAAGTTACCGCTAGGCTTTAAAAGGTTAAAACATTCTTTCTTCTCATCTCCATTAGAGAGCACGGATGTTCTACTGTAGCTAACAAAACAAATATGCCTCCATATACAGTACAGAAAATGACTGGATTTTTTATCAATAGAGCCAGCTATAAAGGAACAGAAATCGAAAATGTTAGGACATTATTATAGCTGACAGGCCGTGTCGTATATCAGTATGCTTCACGAATGCAAATTTGATTTGTCGTCGGTGTTGATCCTTTTATTTGTAACAGACGGTTACGAAATGGAAATGTCGAAATGTAAAGTAGAGTTACTCAACAGGGATTTTGATGCCGTTACCCCGTAATGGCATGGACCCCTCTCAATTCTTCACGGCAGGCCTATGCAGACTACGACGCTTAATAAATGCGGTGCTGTTGGGGGTGATTCATTACGTCCCACTACAGGATAATGTGCAGTGACAGATGAGTTTCTGGTTTCCTTTCGTTTACATGGAACAATATTTACTCAAATGTCACGAGAGCAGCCCTAACGTAATATACAGCATATATAAGCCCTAGTTTACGACAGAATAATCGGGAATAAATGATTAATTTGTTACGTATCAAAGTAAATATCTGAAGGCAAGAGACCACATAGAAGACCCAGAAGCAGATAATAGGACAAGATTAAATTTATTTTTAAAGAAATTAGATGTAAGTTTGGAAACTGGATTTATTTAGTTCGGGAGAAGAATAGGTTGTGGGTTCTTTTAAAAACACAAGAAAGGCATTGCATCGTCCTTGAGGTTTAAAGAATTATTTAGTAGCTTATCAAACACTGCCTAACGCACAGTGTTATAGGGAGTTAGTTCACAATGTAAGGGAAGGAAAAAATTTAAAATTATTCAAATGAAATGTATATCAGGAATCCGTACACCTTTATAATACATGGTGACTTGTTAGTGTTTGAGAAATTCAAAATCTATACCCTTTGTATACAAAACTGCGTAAGAAGTCAGTGGAAATCTCTGTAAATAACACACGTAAACCGTGTTACCCTCTTCTCGGATCTGATATCGTGTATTTCGATACCTGGAAGGGACGTAATACGTTCTGCTAAAACTTTGGTTTTTACCTACCAAACTTCTCGATGTAACATCCTAGAGAAAAAGGTAGTCTTAAACACAACACGTCAGTTGTGTCCGAAACTTTGTTTTAGAAGCACAGAATTTTTGCAGCCGGCATAGCATAGGCGTTATAGCAATTAGCTGCGCTTCCTACCGTTCGGGGTTAGAGTCCCGACAGGGCAACAGGGTGTTCTCTTCTCCGTAACCGCCTGACTGGCACTGGGGTCCACCATGCCTGATATTCAACGGGTACCGGGTTTCTTTCCCCGGACTACAGCGGCGGACGTAAATTTTACCGCTCATCTCCATCTAGAGGTGAGGTTATGAATAAGCGGAGCTTTACCTCTACTCCTCCTGTTTGACTTCATGGTGTGGAGAGGGACAACTTTACCGTTTTCACCATTACTACAGGGTACTTGTGATTTACCACCTAATGACATCAATGGCCATGCTTAATTCACTACGCATGGCATATTCCACTTATTACAAAATTTCTGTACGGTTAATTTTGACACTCCGCTCGTGCCGGGTCGGATTTTCGGCCCATACGCCGGGTAGGGAGGTATTTGGAGACTTTACTGAGCTGGTCAAAATAAATGTCACGACAGCTTCCGTCCACACCCTTCCCATTTCTTCATTCATACTCATACATTCATTCCACAACACCTATCTAATGCACGTAAGGAAGTGTCGTTGAACAACTAAAGGCAAGAATCTCTAAAAAAATAACAATGCTCATAACACTGTTTGAAGAGTACTAGTTATCAGATATTTTACGGAATTTAAAATTCGTTTGTTAGTAAATAAGTGTAGAGTAACGCAACTGTTTTAGAGACTTGGAGAGTTCAATTTTACTTACAGCTGTAACTTTACATTAAACTTTGCTACCTTGTGGACTCAGCTTTGTTTTGTAACCGTGTCAATATTGAAATAAATGCGACAGCAAGCAGTGCGGAAGAAGAAACAGCGTAACCCTTAGCAAACAAGGATCCTTTTGGAGGCGAACAAAATAATGCTGATACATTATTCACTTAAGTGTAGGAAAGCTCACGGCAACTCATCGGAACCCTTAAAACGTTTGCCTGCGATGGCAGCTCACAAAGACAGGGTCGCAGCTAACATGGTAGTTGACATAATTTAGTTTAACCCTTTAAAGGCGAAGCGTATCGGTTTTATATAAGGACTCAGTGCGTACCGCGCTGTAAACACTCTCCATTTCGGTTATAAAAACCAGTCTCTTAATGTGTTATAAGGCAAAAGTTGTTGTTTGTTCTGAGATCCGTACAAAACACATAAACGCAATGTGGGCACCACGTAGAATTTTTTAATGTTAAACCTGGTGGTATGTAAAGTTACCGCTAGGCTTTAAAAGGTTAAGTTTAATTTTACTGGTTGAGCCATTGTAATACAGGTGGTGCTGTGCCTGCTGACACCAGGTTTTTCGCAATGCGCAGCCCGTTCCACCTTAGTTACAAAGGATACTACTAATCTACGCCCATGTCTATTAGAACTTACACATTTCGTGACACTTCCTCCTCAGCTTCTGGTTGTTTTGTGTGGTGCTCCCACTTACACCTGCCTTTCTACAGAAATGTACCTAGCTGTTTTAGGATAATTTAGTTTATTCAATTATGTGGAAATAAATTCTATATACAGTAAAATGTAGCCACTCATATGAAATGTGAACTTTTATGAGTTACAGTTTTCTACTGCAAACTAAATTTTATGAAATACATGACTTAAAAGAAACAGGTTCAAATAAAGACATTTATTCTGACAATTATTACCTTGGCTCTGAAATGATTTAAGTTGTCCGGGAGTGGTTAATCTAATGAGAATTCTCTGGCTTTATTCGATTGCTGTACTGCGTCTTTTCATGTGCTGATCACTCGGATCGCAACAAAACAAAATGTACAATTATGCAAAATACAACACAGCTACTCTTTCAGCTCTGGTTTTAAGGGTGCTTTCACGATAAAGATCTAATTATTTCATTTGATCTTAAGAGAGAAGGAGAAGACTTTGACACCTGTTAAAGAAACACGGGCCTTTATGAAATATAACTGAGGCTAATAAAATCTTTCAGTTTTGGCTTTCGTCAATGACGCTTCGAACAACAACGATATAAAGCAAAAATATTTTTTATCAGCAACGGAACAAAACTAATGAAACTCTGTATAGCAAATAACATGACGTATTTAGAAACAGGCACAACGATAACTGAAAAAATTACTGGGAAACTTGGACCAAGCGATAACGCCTCAGTATTTTACTGTATTGTATTCGGACACGGCGGTTCCTGATGTCTTCTCTATTTTTCTCAGCCCTTCCAGTAGATACACTTAAAATTCTAACAAAAACAGCGTGTCATCTTGATGTATGATAAAGGAGAAGGAAAAAATGTAGCGAATCGAAGCAGCAGAGATACATTTTCTCAACACTGATATTGGAGATGAAGACAGAAGACACTGTACGATTTAATTGTGGATGAAGACAGAAGATACTGGCACGATTAAATTGGGAATGAAGACAGAAAATACTGGCACGATTAAATAGCGGATGAAGACAGAAGATACTGGCACTATTAAATAGCGGATGAAGACAGAAGATACTGGCACGATTAAATAGCGGATGAAGACAGAAGATACTGGCACGATTAAATAGCGGATGAAGACAGAAGATACTGGCACGATTAAATAGCGGATGAAGACAGAAGATACTGGCACGATTAAATAGCGGATGAAGACAGAAGATACTGGCACGATTAAATAGCGGATGAAGACAGAAGATACTGGCACGATTAAATAGCGGATGAAGACAGAAGATACTGGCACGATTAAATAGCGGATGAAGACAGAAGATACTGGCACGATTAAATAGCGGATGAAGACAGAAGATACTGGCACGATTAAATAGCGGATGAAGACAGAAGATACTGGCACGATTAAATAGCGGATGAAGACAGAAGATACTGGCACGATTAAATAGCGGATGAAGACAGAAGATACTGGCACGATTAAATAGCGGATGAAGACAGAAGATACTGGCACGATTAAATAGCGGATGAAGACAGAAGATACTGGCACGATTAAATAGCGGATGAAGACAGAAGATACTGGCACGATTAAATAGCGGATGAAGACAGAAGATACTGGCACGATTAAATAGCGGATGAAGACAGAAGATACTGGCACGATTAAATAGCGGATGAAGACAGAAGATACTGGCACGATTAAATAGCGGATGAAGACAGAAGATACTGGCACGATTAAATAGCGGATGAAGACAGAAGATACTGGCACGATTAAATAGCGGATGAAGACAGAAGATACTGGCACGATTAAATAGCGGATGAAGACAGAAGATACTGGCACGATTAAATAGCGGATGAAGACAGAAGATACTGGCACGATTAAATTGCGGATGAAGACAGAAGATACTGGCACGATTAAATTGGGGTTGAAGACAGAAGATACTAGCACGATTAAATTGCGGATGAAGACAGAAGATACTGGCACGATTAAGTTGGGGTTGAAGACAGAAGACACTGGCACAATTAAATTGCGGATGAAGATAGAAGATACTGGCACGATTAAATTGGGGTTGAAGACAGAAGATACTGGCACGATTATATAGAGGATGAAGATGTTAGACAAAATGCAGTATTGATAAACTTAGCAATGTAGCTAGCAATATAAATTGCAATGTTTCAGAAGGTCCAAGTGAGAAGATGTAGAAAGCACATCACAAAAAAGAATTACAAGAGGAATTTTGAATAAAACAAAAAATAGTCAACACAACATATATTGCAAACAATACGTTGCGGTAACGGGTTATCTATTTGGTATTATTGACTGAAAACAAGTGGAATGAATGGCCTGAAGATAAAAAAATAAATCTCAAACTACGCACTAGGTTTTCTTAACGTTTTCATGCTCGTGATACACTCGGAATATTAGGCTTTCTTTCCGGCGCACAGTGTAATTTTTTCTGTGGCGCAGCAGCCCAATTCGGACCTAGGCGCCTCACTGTTGAGGTTTCTAGATCACATACAGTTAGACATACAACACCCGGTAGGACTCCTCTGAATGAGTGATCAGCTCGTCACAGAGATTGCTACCTACACAACCTACGCAACATACAGAAAACACAAGAGGCAAACACCCATGCCCACAGCGGTATTAGAATCCGCGATCCCAACTCTCGAGGGGCCGCAGACCTACGCCTTAGATCGCACTGCCACCGGGATCTGCGCACAGTGTAAATAAAACGCAGAAATTAAATTTATAGTAAGAGAAAACTTTCTTTAACCTTTTAAAGCCTAGCGGTAACTTAACATACCACCAGGTTTAATATTAAAAAATTCTACGTGGTGCCCACATTGTGCTTATGTGTTTTGTACGGATCTCAGAACAAACAGCAACTTTTGCCTTATAAAACATTAAGAGACCGGTTTTTATAACCGAAGTGGAGGGTGTTTACAGCGCGGTACGCACTGAGTCCTTATATAAAACAGATACGCTTCGTCTTTAAAGGGTTAAAACAGTTTATTGTATAAAACAGAAATTATCGTAAAGCAAAAAATGATACAGCTTTGACACACACAAGACTGCCAATTTCAAAACCTGAAGTAATTGCAGTGGCTTAGACGCTTTCGGTAATCGTTCTCCCTCAGATCAGCAAAACTTCGTCAGACTCCTCAAAGTCCCTCTCTTGACGCGCGTGTATGTACATGTGTGTGTGTGTGTGTGTGTGTGTGTGTGTGTGTGTGTGTGTGTTGTTGGGGGGGTAAGGGGGTGGTGGTGTAAGGAACACGTTTATTCGTTTTTCATCCTAGAAAGTGCAATCGCTTATTTAATTTTTTATTCTTCTTCTTCTAGTAAAAGTGTCGCGGCACACAATTTGAGAACCTCTGCCATACAACAAGACAAACAGCCTAAGGATGTTACACCCGGAGTGATGGATTTTTCAAAAACAGTTTCAATGGAGTAGAACAGATCACTGGTGTCTAACACTTGAAGAAGGAAAACAATAAGAGGACGGAGGGGGAGGGGGAGGGGGAGGAGGAGGAGGAGGAGGAGGAGAAGAGGAAGAAGAAGGTCATTAGTGTTATTATTATTATTATTATTATTATGTGTTTTGTTTGTGTTCTTTGAGCTGCATTCAATTAGACTGAACTATAACTGTTATTAGGGACAGCTGTATATTCAATGTAGTTGTTTTAATTAATGATTTTTTATTATTATAACTGATTCTGCGTTAATCTGTCACATTTTTAAATTAATTTATCTGTGTCTTTCCACTTTATGGGGGTTTTGCCCCAGTACTTTCATGTTACTTACTGCAATATTGGTTTTCTTTTGTCTGTTTAGTGTTTTGTTTTTGTGTATTTGTGCTGTTTTGTGTTGTATTTGTACTCTTGTGCTGGCTTTGAAATTGGCACTTGTGCTGTTCAGCCTCCACATTAATAAAAACTATTGAACTGAATTATTATTTTGGTGGTGGTGGTAATAGTGATGATCAAAATAATGAAATTCTTTGCAATTGATCATTTCAGCATATTCATCTATACACGTGAGGCCACTGCAATTGTTTTAAACAGTATCACAGCCTGGCACGGACCCGTCATTGCAGATTTTATAATAAAAAGAGACAAAATTTCACACAAACATTTGCTGATGCTAGTCACTGTACTGCAAACGATCCACTGTTTCATGCGTGCAAACCATCATTCTGTCTGATGAACCGTGTTCCTTTCAAAATCTCTTTCTATAATTAGGGACAGCAGTGGACGCGTGAATAACTGTAATTTACTAAACACACAGTAAACAAAAAGTTGAAATTTTACCTGTCAACATATTAATTATTACTGTCGACCTCGTATCGCTTTTGATTATTATACTCTTTTGTTTTGTTGTGGTTTCTCAGACATGAGAGGTTTTAACCTGTAAAACGAATGAGAACGTACCTTGGGATTGAAAATTATTACCAATTTTCTCGCGAGTGTTTTAGCAGAACAATATTAAGGCGATTTATGCATTTCGTGACAGTATCGTCACACACGCTACTACGATATAATCAATCACGCGACAAGTTTCGGCTTTTACAAAACCATTATCAGGCCGTATCTCTTTAAGAACTATCAATAAAACTTTGACAGCAGCAAGATATATGACCTCATGCCTTGTTGCATATTGCTTTAGCAGAATATTTAATAAGTAGTTATGGTTCATTAAATAAGAGTAGTACAGGGACATTAACTTTTAAAAATAGTATGCAGTTTAACGCAGCAACATAACATTCGGGGGAGGGGGGGTTAGAAAAAGGGGGGAAGATTGGTTTGAACCAGTACCTAATATACATACAACCTCACCGCCATTGTTTTGTTTACCCCTCTTCAACTCAGCAGCCAAAAAAAACTATCCTTAGTTGGAAACAGTATTGGTGGGGGGGGGGGGGCACTTTCCCCTTCCCCCCACAAGTTACGCCTATGCCAACATATCAGGAAATTAATCACAAGTAGTTAGCAGCGTTTTTGTGTGAGTAAGACTCAGTTTGGAAGCCTTCAATTCATTTCTGGGTTGCTAGTCAAAAATTTCAGTAAGTGGACTACGAAGCTGATCATGCATATATAACCGTAACTTCTGCCCAAACATTCCAGACGCTTTATGTTAATTACCCATATGCAGAGGTGTAACTTGGTGGGGAGGTAAGGGTGGGAATACCCCTCCAATATTTCTTCTACCTAAGAATATTCTTCTTGGCTACTGAGTTGCAGAGGGGCAAATAGAAAGTTGGGGTGACAGTGGGGGAAAGAAGTGTGTGTACTGGTTCAAACCAATCATCCCTGCCTCTTTCTAACTTGACTCCTTCGTAAATTAAAGTTCCTAATACCCACGGTCGAATTTGTCCCACGCCCCACTGTTATTAGCCAAGTTACGCTTATGCCCATACGTGTTCCTGGTGTGGCATTCAAAGCCCAGTGCACATTTCGTTCTTTCATTCCGAGGCGTTTGTACAAATGGCAGTGCAACCTGTCCGCGGACATGCAGAGAAATAATGACCTTGAAGTGCCTAATCAAATATATGAACTGGAACCACGTTATATTCTGAGACCCAACAGATGTTTATGTAAAGTTGACTTTTTTACTACAGTCTCCGCTCTGATGTCCTTCTGTTATTGAGTAAACAAGTAAAATATTGGGATTAGGGATCCGTCGTATTATTAACTTTCTGAAATAAGACATGTTAAAACAGATTAAATCTATAGCCTAAGTATTTACATTATCAGAGTGGCTCTGACATGCCAATTATTTTTGTTTTTTTAGTACTCTTACTTTACGGTTACAAGACAAGGTAAGACCATAAGACGAGCATTTTGGCGTATAAAATGCTGGGCCCAAGATACAGAAGTAATACAACTCTGGATAAAATTGCATAATGAGGAACTTCATGATTTTGCTCTTTGATAAATGAGAAGTGGAGGGGGGGGGCGCATTCGATACCGAAGAAGAGAATTACATAAACAGTTTGGCTGGAAGAGCTGTAGGATACAGACAGTTTTGAAAGCGTACAGGGGAAAATAATAACTAAATGGATCCTAAAGACTTAGGATAGGATGGCGTGGATTAGATTTATCTAACTGTGTATATGGAGAAGCCCCAGGCTCTTGTAAACACGATAATGAGCCGTAAAATACGGGTTATTCCTTGACTAGCTGCGAACCTATTACCTTCAAAAGAAGGACTCTGCTTTCTGGACTTACTTATTATGGCTACAAGGCAGAACAAGCTAAGAAGTTACGACGATGAAAAGTCTTAAATCTAAGGCTCGTTCCGGGAGATTGGCGAGTTATTATGACATTTTAACAAGCTACCTAGAGGGCCTACTTTATGGCCTCCAGCCGCCAAGTTACTTCAAGGCTTTGCCACCATAAGATATTAACAATTATAATACGTACTATAGGAAACCATCAAAACATCCCGCATCACACTTTACCAATATCATACCACAAACAAACAGCGTGGACTATTTTATGTGAGGCAACTCTTCAAACATTTGAGATGGTACAAGAATCAGGTGTAATAAATAACCGAAACCAAATAAATTTGAATTTTTCAGCAGTAAAATCGTTAAAATTAATGCACGCGTAGGTTGACAATATATATATGCGTGTGGAATTTTATAATGTAAACTACGTAGTTTATCTTTGTATGCTCTCACAGTACACATTTATGCACTGAAAATTATTCTACTCATGTTAAAAGTCTAATCTCTTCAATACGGCTCCGGAGGGCGTTCCTAAGGAACTGGGGTCCCTCCGAGTCATTTCGTATTAGTAGTTCAATAAAAAGAACACACTGACCCTAGAGAAGAGGATGGTGTTATTGCTTTTACTGCTGTAGTTTATGTGTTTATTTAATAGCATGGGACCAAATGATAATGACGGAGACTTCAAACCGACTTCTCTGTAGGTGGAGCCGTGGAATTCGATTACTGTATTTGAATTTCACGCGTGTTCTCTCTTATTTATGTCCGTCGTACTGTCAAGTTGAACATTAAAATCTTCAATTTTTTGATGTTGTACCATGTATATGGAATGGACCCCTGCTGACAGAAAGCTCTGTGTTATGACACCAAGGACATTATTTCAGAAGGACAGGTCAGAAATCCTACACCAGTTCTCCAACTTAGGCCACTGGAATTTAAAACGTTGTATCAAAACTATCCAACCATCCATTCATCGCACGGAAATTTGTTAAAACAAAGTGTGGCCTACCAATTAAATGTGTTATTTCCCACATCACATTTTCACAAAAGAATCTGTGTTTATTACGCACAATTAATTTCCCACATACATGATTCATAAATTCCATACGTAAAGACAATAAGAGGGCACTGTGACATCGTTAACTGAAACGTGACAATTACCGTATTCTTGGAAATGGCACCGTGTACTCTGATCTAACTTTGTGTACTAACGTAAGAAGGACCCTGAGGGTTGCAGGAGGTTCAGGCCCCCATATTTCAAGACAATCGCCACATGAAGGTGGTAACTCTGTTAGCCCTACGCATCAGCCACCTTTACCCCCCAGGAAATATTCCTGGTACTCATTTCTGTTGATGGTTGAGTCGATCCCAGGGCCCTAAGTGCGGCCGGAAGGACTATGTCAACGAAAAATTCCAGTGACACCATCGGGAATCGAAACCGCGACCATCACGCTTGTAGCCCTATATACTGACGTGAGGGAGGTAATTCTCAGGGTCACCTATCCTGAATATGGAGGCATTCTTTCCTCTGTGAGTCGGTGAATTTCTACCATCTCACATACAGGCAAATCCTGCAGGGCAGTAATCTCATAATCACAGTCACGAAAACCGCAAATCTCAGATGACATATGACAATTTGTGCACTGCAAGCAAACACTTAATTATTCTTAATTTATTTAAAGTCAGATTTCAAAAATAAAGGATAGGCATATGACCACTTATTATCATAAATCTCAGGTTAGACGCTACATGGCGTCTAACATACGTGTTCTTGACACAGCTAATTCCACAGAGCAGCGTCCGTGTCAAGAAGCTAACAGTTCTGTAGGTACTCGATCCGAACCGCGAATCACCGAAACACAAGTTAGAATCTTACTGCTCTAGCACATTTGCTTTGTAAGACAGTTTGGGCAGGTTAACATACATTATGCACGTAACTTATATCTTAATGGTCTATTTGACACAAAACCCATACTATTAGAGCTCATGACTGCAGTACATGCAGCACAATACAGTAAACTGATTCGAAGGTTAGGAATTTTTCGCTACACTTCAGTCGACGTAGTGTTTAACGCCCCGCCTACGTAATGCCAACACGTATCGCTTTTCGCTATGTTTACAATGTACGTGCTCGTTGCCTCAAACTTCCAGTCATGCCACATGTTAACTCACTAACTTCGTCCTTTTCTCCTTTGTCGACTCGTTCCGAGTCGCATATCATGCAAGCTACTCGCAGCTATACAGAGTGTTCTAGTCGAGTTGAGAGTAAAGCTGACAGGAAGCGTGGCGCTGCATTACACGGGCAAAGAAAGCACTCTCAAACAGACTCTCGGCGAGGTTATCGTGACCTGCGAGACTCGGCTGTCAAAGGCGGTTTACACGTTGAGGGAGTGTTTTGAGAGAGCAGCTAAAAAGAGACTTCGCGACTTTTACACTCACGTGTAAGCCCACTTTTTTTGTGAGTCAGTAGCTCAGTCAATACAGTGACTTAGGGTACGGATTCGACGATCGGAGAACTGTTGTTCTATCACACATGGAGGCGGAGACGTTGGTATTTTCCACGCGTCCAGACCGGTTCTGGGGCCCACTGAGGCACCTAACCGTTGTTTAAATCGCTTGGGCCAAGATGAAGTGACGAGTTTGAAGAGAACTTAAACGTAATTGGAATAAAAAAACAGGCAGGCAATGGCCACAGACCGCTGGGAAAGGAGGAAGATTTTATTCGAAGCCAAGGTCCGCTACAGAGTGTAGCGCTTAAGAAGAAGAAGAAGAAGAAGAAGAAGAAGAAGAAGAAGAAGAAGAAGAAGAAGAAGAAGAAGAAGAAGAAGAAGAAGAAGACGAAAGCCCTCGTTCTCATGGCGAAGGTTGTGATATCCTGGAGCTAAGCCTCCACAAGAAAGTCAATGTTCACAGTGGGCTGAAGGTTCAGTCCTTCACCAGTTTACCCACTCTTCTGATGTCCGGTCTCGCGTTGGCGGTACATGAGTCAGCAGAGACGAAATTATGTTTCTGTAATATCAAATCCACACCTCTCCACTTCGTTCCAAACGTCGAATCTCGTAGTTGCTATAAGAAACACAATGTTTACCGCATACACTGATATACCTACACCACTGTTTGATTTCTGTGTAACATACTACACGGCTTAATGCATAAAGCGTATGTGTGGCATCCATAAGACTTTACATTAAATGACGGTGTGCGATATCACGTATACTCGTTTTAGGATCTGAACCCAACAATACATAATAACGTAACTGTTCATTAATTTCTCGTTTCAGTGTTCATTTAGTGTGTCAGATAAGAGTCTTTCTGTGTTGTTGTTTAGACTGCATATGGCCATATCAAGAAGTTTACTTTAATAGCAGACCACTCCAACTTACAGGCATTATATAGGAATTTATTTACTACGTGTGGTAGCCTTCCATTTCGTCAGATGTTACAATATTTCAGTGGGCATAAATCGTCTTGAGAAAAGTAGGGTGTAAACATTTTAGCTGATACTTGTAAATAACTATCCGTTGGTCAAGGTTACCTTATTTTACTCTCTGAACACTAAGTTGTTTTCTCATGACAAATTACTTTAAGCAAATAAAGGTACGCGTATTTATTTCTTTACGACAAAGATAAAATATGTGGCACCTGCAATACAGCTGTCGAATCCAATTGCACGATTACCAAAAACAGTATGACGTAAGCAAGAAGTGATGGGTATGTCTTACTTTGTAAGAACTGCAATGATGTTTGATTTATTTTGTAATGAATTCGTTTAGCATTTACTTTCTGTGTGGAGGCAAGGACAATCTGTCATCGCCAAAATTTCAACCTTCTAATAATTTTGTTTTAACAATATCCGGTACATGTTATTTACTTCTGGAAGGTCAAATACATTCAAACTGTGACTATTAGGGCTATTTGCAAGCAAACAAGCTGTAAACATGCTGGGAGTTATTACGAGGGCTGAAATGAAGTAACGTAAATCAAGACATTTTTCAGCGCTATTGAATGTTATATGTTTTCTATTACATGGTTTGGAATATATATATATACGCCTATTTATATATTTATACGCATGTATATCCTGTCGGTCGCACTATGGCCCTGGGGTCGACTCAGCCTCTAACAGAAATGAGTACCAGGAATATTTCCTGGGGGTAAAGGCGGCCGGTGCGTAGGGCTGACAACCTACCACCTTTATGTGCCGATTGTCTAGAAATCTGGGAGCCTCGACCTCCTGGAATCCTCAGGGCCTGTCCAGGCCTGTAATGGGACTGCTTTTACATACAGAGAGGCCGATCGCAGTGGTCGTGGAGGCTAAGGCTAGCCGGCGGCAGCTTAGTTTCTGGGATCGCTGGCTCGAATGCCGCTGAGGGCATGGACGTATGTCTGTCGTGTTTGTTGTGTGTTGTGTACGTAGCGGGCTGATCACTCGTTCAGAGGAGTCCTACCGAGTGTGTGTGTATGTGTGTGTGTGTGTGTGTGTGTCTGTGTGGCTCTACAATGAGGCGGCCTAGGGCGGAGTTGGGATGTTACGCCACAGAAAGAAAAAATATGCAGATATATGAAACACTATAATATCTTCAGTTCTCTCTTGTGTTTGCGTGTGACTCATGGTCTCCTGCTATGAAAAGAATATAAATGCAAAGATATGGAAAGAAAATGCTCAGCAAATCTGGCGTTCCTATCGAGATTCGAAAGAGACACATCGCGAATAAAGTCCCGAGCGTTACCAATATCGATGTCAAGCCTTGTAGATTGACACAGACACCACCGTGCCGGAGGAACTTTCTGTCTGAGATAAAAGTAGCGGGTTCCTCCGAAACGCCAGTAACTACGTACCGAAGTAAACGGTGTCATATTACACAAGACTGTAATTCTCACATTCAAGGCAGCGTGCCCCTGATCTAGCCGAATCGCAGTTAACGACCGTGATGAATGTCTGATGGCAAGTCAGAAACGCTGAGGCCTCCGAAGGCCCAGTGCGTGTGAGCGTCAGACTGCGTTACGTCTGTTAGCTGCGTCTCGCACCTACTGAAGCCACCGCTCTGCCGGGTTCCGTGCTGCCGAAACAGTGTGGCCCCTCTGTGTGAGGTCCACGCAGTAAAACTGCCACTGATCTGGGCTGTAAAGCCACATAAGTGCCAGGGTGCAGTGGGTGATCCAAATTTTACCGAACTTGCTCAGCAAGTAAGGAATAGTCATCGCATCGCCTTCGTTGCTGATTCTTCCTCAAATGAGATTCTCACCAACGTGAATGCTAAGATTACGGTCCTCTAGAATTTGTTCTTTGTAGCCTGATGACTGGTACCAACTTCCGCAGAAAATTTTTGCCAACATCTCCAGGGTTAAGAAGGTAAATTTGTCCCTTTGCATGCTATAAAGGCATATACGGGAATCATTCTTAATTTGTGCATTAGGTGACAGTGAGAGGTTAGCCTCCCACCTCGGCCACTCTACCCCAGGGGAAATAGGTACCCGTACCCATTGAAAAAAGGGCTGGGTGGACCCTGGAAACACTACGCCGTTTGGAGAAGAGAAAGATACTGAGTCCTGCCGGCATTCGAACCTCGGATCCTCTATCCCACAGATTAACCATTATACGAACTACCCTATGACCATCTTTAGGGTAGAAAATTTGAAATTTCAAATCAAAAGTATAATTTCCTGAAAGCACAACTGCATTCATCTTCTAGGCCTAAATTATGTCCGTCACATCACAACACCCAGACGTTTGAAACCCAAAATAAAAGTACAAACCAAAGCGCCCCTAGTGGTCGTGTCCACTAACAGAATGTACAAAATAAAGAAGGAACGGGAGAAAGAAAAAGAATAAACGAAAGAAAAAATGAAGAGAAAAGAGGCGCAGGAGAAAGAAGAAAAGTTCAATTTCTGTACAATTAAGGTGGCTGTTTTCTGTGATGTAACGCAGTGCTGTCTGGTGTAAGTTTACCGAACTTGGGGAAAAATGAGTTTCCTCGTCCTTATCAAACAGCGTGACATTTGGAAGCATTTCTCTTTACACCGAGGAACTCAAATTTCACCTGCTTTTGTGCTTGTCATAGAAGATTCATCATGTAACATCCATATGGTGAATAAATTTAATGAGTGACCTTAAGGTGACATTTGTGAAACACGAGGAGGACAAAAAAATTCAATAAAAATTTGAGTCAGAAAATTTAACGGGAAAAAAGAAAAGCTTTGGACATAGACGTAAATGGAATATTAAAATGCAGACCGGTGTGACAATATGGACAAGTTTCAGTTGGCTTAGATTAAGAATTTGTTGTGGGCTTCTGCAAATACGAAGACAAAATTAGGAATCGCGCTTGATCAGTACGCAAATTCAACCTTTGAAAAGAGAATGCATATTTAATTTCGTAAAACAGTAGCTTATTTAATTAGAATGAGACCTCGGAGAGAAATCGGATGGTGGGGACGACAGAGATTGAGGTTTCCGACTCTTCGTGCTGTCACATATTCCTCTCCAGCTCTCATGGGCCTACTAACCCAGCCCAAAGAGCATATTGATAACGAAGTTTATCACGTGGTTACCACTACAAATGTCTGTAAGGAAAACGTGGCTAGACGACTAGAGAGAAATAGAGTATATGACGTTTTGCTGAAGGGGATGGGAAGCGTAGTTGCTCGAGAGAGATGTGGAGGATAATGATCCATGGGCCTTCTTTTTCTGGCCTCAGAATTTTATATATCATAACACAGAAATTAAACACTGGATAGCATAAAAACTGCAGAATTTGGGGGCAAGATGGCTTCACATTTTCTTACAGCAACTTGTTGTTAATCGAATTACGTAAAACTGTACGCTCTGTAGACTTGGTGCATGGTTAGTCAATCAGCTGAACAGAGTGTAACTACAGAGAACAGCCCAGCCTTACCTTACGTCACTGCAAACAACATTACCGTTAGCTACACAATCTTCAGCTCAAGAGCGACACCAACATCATAGCTTCCAGTGGAAGGAAATGCTTCATTGGTCACGGCAACCACGACCCTCCACAACGTGGCATACCTGCATGAAGGGAAGCTTTTATAAGACATGAATGGACCATCAGCACACAGTAGCAAGGATCTGCAGCTAAATCTTCAATTCAGTAAGAGAGTAGGAGTGGGGAATTCTTTCACGGTCTTTGATATTCCACATGAAGCGTAACAAATCTGATAATGTAAGCAAAATATAAAACTCATGCTTCATTCGCCTGATCCAAGAAGTTAAAAAGGAAATATGTCATATGAAACAAAATTTTCACTATGGACTAACTTATGATCTCAGAAAGACGTATGAAGTACGTGTCTTTAACCTTTTAAAGCCTAGCGGTAACTTTACGTACCACCAGGTTTAACATTAAAAAATTCTACGTGGTGCCCACATTGCGTTTATGTGTTTTGTACGGATCTCAGAACAAACAGCAACTTCTGCCTTATAAAACATCGAGAGATTGGTTTTTATAACCGAAGTGGAGAGTGTTTACAGCGCGGTACGCACTGAGTCCTTATATAAAACAGATACGCTTCGTCTTTAAAGGGTTAATTAGTGATTGAACTACTTAAGGTGTGATAGGATTTTCATAGGCATTCAAGGAAGAGTAAAGCAACTCCAGCACAGCCATTCTAACACACTCTCAGCTGGGCAAGATTTTTTCCACCTCATATGAGGACCGAGGACTCACAAATGAGTTCACAAATTCCTCCAACTGTCCATATTCTGTGCCTAGTCTACATCATCACATAATATTTCTCTGTCGTGCATTTTTAACATGCCGATCTCAGTGGCCGCGCGGTCTAAGGTGTGGGTCTGCGCCCGAGCGCTTGCTGGGATCGTCGGTTCGAATCCCACCGGGGGCATGGATGTTTGTCTCGTGTGAGTGTCTGTGTTGTCAGGTAGAGGTCTCTACGACGGGCCGGTCCCTCGTCCAGAGGAGTCCTACCCATTGTGTTGTGTGTCTGAGTGTGATCAAGTGCAAATAAACAACCTCGACACTTACTGTGAGTAGATAGAAGAGGTAAGGACTAAGAAACAAAACATTTTTAATATTATTATTCCATTTACGTCTAGATCTCCAAAAATACTGTCTGAGAACTCTCTACTCGTACAGTATCGTATATAATATGTAGTCCTTTAGCCTTGTTTCGTATCACACGTGTTCTCTTTTCAACGCCCCTAGCAGAAGCTTACAAAACTTTGTCGGATATACAGAAATCTTACATGAATAATTTATGACAAGGAAAAAGCTTTTCTTTTGTTTAAACAATTTTATTACAAAACACTTGGAGGGAATACGAGACTGCGAACTGTACCACAAACTGCGTTTTAAAACACTTGTCCTTGGGGAAAATTCCATTAGGACCAAAATGAAGCTGAATTAAGACTACGTCCTGCGCCAAAATTAATTAGAGTTACTACCAGTGTTACGAAAACAAAATTCATAGAATTTTGAGCGAACTGTTTTACAAATATGGATTCTCAGGTCTGAATTACCTTTCAGCATGGCAGGATATTACTAAAATGGATCTTGAGGGCGAAGGATTCAAAATATTGGACTCATGGTATATGGCTTAGGAAAGCAATCAGTGAGGGGTTACTGGGAAGGAGAAAACGAAGCTTTGGGTTCCACAAAATTTCGAGAATATTTTTCTCCGGCTCGTCGACTCTAAAGTTTTTCAATAACGACTCTGTTGCACGAAGCCTTACAACGGACCAACTAAATGGCAAATTATAAATATATTTTGGGATGCAATTGGTTGTAGTTCGGTAGAAAAGATAAAAGTTTCGGATTAATATTTTGCTTACATCTTCAGTATAGAAGAGGTAAGTATTGGAAATGAACGGAGCAATTTCATTCGAAACTACAAGAGGAGACATCCAAGACAGCAGCAATTTTCATAATCTACATCTAGTAGAGTAGGGGGCAGGCGGTGGCGCAGTTGATTGGCGCACTGCGCTACAAGCCGTAAGGTCACGGGTTCGATTCCCGGTAGTGTCACTGGAATTTTTCAATGACTTAATCCTTCCGACTGCGCTATGGCCTTGGAGTCGAATCATCATCTAACAGAAATGAATACCAGGAATATTTCCTGGGGGCTAAAGGTGGCCGTAGCCTAGGGCTGACAACCTTAACACCTTCATGTGCCGACTGTCTAAAAAAAACTGGAAGCCTCAACCTCCTGAAGCCCTCATGACCGGTCCAGGCCTGTAATGAGATAGCTTTACAAATCTAATAGATTAATGGAAGTTTTAATGAAATATAATTGCAAATGCAAAGTTTATTTACTTATTCAACTACAATCAAGCCTTCGCCAATTAAATAATTAAATTCGAGTCTTTTAGGATACGAAGCCGTATTTCTCGGTGGATATTTGCCAGTCTACAGGCCGTCACACCTCGAAATTCGAAACTTAAATCTCGGACAGAACTTTGTCAGTTTCACCAGATTCTCTTCCATATCTACACCAAATTTTAAGACGATACCATTCTTTCATCTCATCAGTGTATCAGACGAGTCTTACAAAATTTACGCTACTTTAGCATTTCCATGAATACGTCTGTCTCCATGTCTGTGGCTTTGCTTGTGAGAGACACAAGAGACAGATGTCTCAACCTCGCACTCCTCTTCTGTAACATGTCTGACAAACTGCAACCGCTTGTCAGCGGAAACTGTGTTTTCTTCCTTTTCTAGTTTGTCGTTCGTCATTCACGGATCTCCACAACGAACAGTCACTAGCGGAAACTTCTGGTTTCAGATCTCGGTAATGCGTATTTACGGTACGTGTTATAAATCAGTCTCACAGAGCAAGAATAGCAACCGAACAGATAATTTACGCACCTTTTAGAAAAAAGCAATAAACGAACACAGGATTTACCCTTCGGTATTAGCCATTTGACTACAGACAAGCCGAAAAAAAGATTAGCCTAAGTGTCTTTCTAATTCTTCCGATTTCCGGTAAAACATTATTTCATATAAGGATTACTTGGATTCACGCGTTTGTCTTTCTGACAAGAACAAATTGAAACTGAAGATTATTATGGAACACTGCTAGAATAACACTGGCAGCGAGCAAACCGAAGTATTTTGGACATAAATCTGCCCTAATGTCACTTTGTCCACCCAAAATTCCAGATGATGTGGTCCGGTGTACCAACCCAGGCCTTATTGTGACAGCCAACCAACTAACTGCCTGAAACACAGCGCATTCCTTACGAGGCAAATGTGAAAGAATTTTTCTGACCAGTGCCCTACGCCATCCGAAAGTGCGTCGCTTTGATTAATGTTGCCAGCCCTCGACCGCTTGTCATTCAGAGAACAGCAAAATTACGAGGTAAACGTGTATGAAGCATCGGTGGAATGGTACTGACAGGTGAAAACTAAAGTAAAATATTAAGGAAAATATTTGGACCAATTAAAGTGAGCGAAGATAGATGGAGAATTAGAACAAATTATGAACTGGATATTCTTATTAACCATGCTAATATAGTGAGATACGTCAAAGCCCAAAGAATCAGTTGGCGAGGCCATATTGAAAGAATGCCAGATGACAGGACGGTGAAAAAAATAACAAATTGGAAACCTACAGCTCCAAGACACATCGGAAGACCAAAAGTAAGGTGGGAGGAAGACGTCAGGAACGACTTAAAAGCGATGAAGGTCCAAAACTGGAAGAAACTCGCACAAGGTATAAATAAATGGAAAGGGATAATTGAACGGGCCAAAACCCACGTACAGCTGTACAGCCTTTAGAAGAAGAAGAAGAAGAAAACTAAAGTGCTGTGTGACAAATCTCTCCCAGTGTCACATTTTCTGCCACAAATCTCAAACTGATCAGCCTGGAAACCAACAGCGTCTTCGGGATCGAAGTGAGGCGCCGCACAACACGGTGTGTAAATACTTTTCTGTCCAGTGCCTCCGATACCCTACACAGCACTGTTTTGTATCAAGGTTCCAAGGCTTCCTCCGCTTTTCCTTGTCGCAGGTTTAATGTACGCTAAAATGATAATTAAACGGGACCGCATGTACATCAAAATAAAATTTCAGGATGTGTCCTACGTCTCAGAGACTACTCCGCAACTCCATTACATGTAGCATCAGGTGCTGACATGTCTGAGGGCTACAGTCACTCTTTGTGCTGCGAATTAAAACCCCCACAAATAACTACGATGGAGACAATACTATTTAAATTTAAAGCAATCTTAAGCATAGTAGCCACCGCTCTGTAAAAGATAAAGCTAAGAAATTAAGAGCTGTCTCTGCGCTTAATTTATTACCAAAACACGAAGGAGTGTGGAGGTCTGGAAGTATAGCTCCACACATTCTCAACCTGAGCATTAGTTGGCAGTTAACAGTAACCTACACGCACCTGTCAGGGTCCCGGTACTCATTGTATAAGAGGATGGGTGGACTTTAGAATCGCCCTTGATTGTGTGGAGCAAAGTCTCTTCAACCTATCGGGAATCGAACCTGATTTCTCATTCGTCCAGCCCTTAGCTACAGAAACCTCGCGGCCCCTATGTACTATAAAACTAAATTTTTCTTTGTACGCTAGCAACCTACACTGAAGCGGTGTAGGGACAGTGGTGTTAGAGCTCCACCTACGCACACTTCGGCAATAAAGGTAAATGTTCATCGTAACACATCGGTCGCTTCATACCTGATTAAAGAATTCCCAACATCCTATGGACTGGAGGCTGAGACAGCTCGGGACCACACTTGGTGGTGAATAAAGCAAATTTATGTTACACTACCAACAACAGATCTCCGGTCTTCCAACATCCAAACAGTCCCTTCATTGAGTGAGCAATTCTGCCTCATCAAATGGATTTAATAAGCCGCATTCTACTGGCTAAAATATGAAGACAAAGTTATATGCTTTCCGCAAACGAATTTATGTTGTATTTAGAAGCTTTTGTTCTGTACGGCAAAGCTCATCAGGGCAGACAACGCTATTTACCAGAATATAGATCCATATTATTACATCACCAGCTGTAACACCATATCCTTGGGATAAGCAGTTTATTTCCCACAAAATGGTATTAACAGAGTGCTGCAATATGTTCTGACGTTATACAAGCTTTGTTACTTGGTGTATATGAAATACTATTATCTGGAAACGAAACGAGTCTTTTTTTCCCCTTTCAGTGGTGAAGGGCCCCGCAGCAGACGCTACGGACGCACCGCAGCCTTGAGGCTTCTTGTACAACCCTGTGATGAAGATGACGATGATGATTATTATTTTTTATCCATTTTCTAGTAACGGAGCACCAATGGAATGAAATTGACAGGGGAAAACCGAAGTACTCGGGGAAAAACCTGTCCCAGTGCTACTTTGTCCACCACAAATCCCACACGGACTGACACGGGATCGAACCCGGGGCTCCGCGGTGGGAGGTCGGCGGCTAACCGCCTGAGCCATGGCACGAAAGAAAGGCAATATGCGTCCTTCTTCGCTTGGTCTTGCGACTCAGCATCCAAGGCCGTTCTGTCAGTGTTTGAAATACGGCCATATCTCAACTACTGGGTCTTTTCGTGGGCTGCAGGAATTCTTACAGCGGTGTTGTTGAGGATTCAGGTCTTGAGGTATACGACGCTGTGTCAATGGGTGAGTGGTTCCCGTCGTTTCGAAGGAACTAGGATTGTATTCGTTCAAAACGCCAGGAACAACTTCCACAAAGACACAGCGTCATATCCCAGACGACATGAGTTCCAAGAATTTTTATATTGTCTAAAGCTTTCAGATCAGCTATCTAAGGCCTTCGACTGGCAAAGGGCATCTTTCTTACGGGGTACAGAGGCAGGGGATTGAAGAAAACCACCCACCCTTATCTAGCATAAAGGTTAAAATCCGTGAAAATACATCTCCACTGATCCATAAGCCTTAATGGATTGCTGACTAAGTAAGAGCATGCGAAACTTTACCTTTTGCCTTTCTTTCTACACGAATTTTGGGATTGCGTCTTTAAATATTAGATGGCCGCAGCGTTCTTTGCCTAATTGCTCACCAATCAATACGGTATAACCAGGGATATGTCTACGTACTTAATTTTACAAAGCACACAATAGAACTGAAGCGGAGTCATTAAATAATGTAAGAATCATAAAAGCCGATCACAGGGGCCGCGCATCGTAATTCCTTTTACTGCACGGAAAACGGGATAGCAGATTCTACTCTTATTTGCGTCACGGCTGTGCGTTCCTTATGAGTTTATTCTCTCCCGTGTATGTAGAGGCCTTGTGAATCATGACGTGAAACACGGTGGACGGAATCGGTCGTGGCCTGTGGTGAGGTACCAATCAAGGATTTGCCTGGAGTAACTGAAAAAAGCAATAAACAACCTTACAAGTATAGCTCGTATTTTGGCAGAGACTGTGACGTCATACCTTCCCAATATACGTCAGAAGTGTTACCGCCTTAGCCAGGTTCCTTGGCCCATCTTCTTACTTTGAGCACGTGCAGGTGCAAAGTTTTAGCGGCTAAAACATTCTTTAACCCTTTAAAGACGAAGCGTATCTGTTTTATATAAGGACTCAGTGCGTACCGCGCTGTAAACACTCTCCACTTCGGTTATAAGAACCAGTCTCTTAATGTTTTATAAGGCAAAAATTGCTGTTTGTTCTGAGATCCGCACAAAACACATAAACGCAATGTGGGCACCACGTAGAATTTTTTAATGTTAAACCTGGTTGTATGTAAAGTTACCGCTAGGCTTTAAAAGATTAATATCAGCCCACGTATGCAAACGGATACTTTAGTTCACAGATGGCCTCCAGTAACTTTGTGATGAAGAAAATACGACATATCCTCTCAAAACAAGGACACAAATTCTATAATACATATATCTAGCTAACAGACCACCGATGAAAACGAGAAGAGATAGAACAGTGGCAAAGTACGCACTTCCTTACACTTAGTTTTCAGCTTCCCTCCCTCCAGTTAAGACACGCTTTCAGTCCTGCCTCGTAAAATTCAACGTGCCAGATACAGAAGAAGGAAATGTGTGACCCCAGAAGGTATAATGCATGAAGTATTTTACACCATCTTCTGCAGCTGTTAATTAACTAACGCTCTAGTGTCAAGATAAGAAATTTCAACACCGTAAGTGTCAAAGCGATACAAGAGACCACTTTCTTGCCTGAATGGACACGTGGTGAGCAGGATGGTATCACTGCGCCTCCCACCATCACAGCACACTTCCTCAAGGTCCGCCTTTATCTTCCTATATCCTTCGACACATTTTCCACTGTCGTTTTGCAGCTATTTTCCACTCGAAAATTTTGTATTTATTTCTATTCTCTCACATCCTAGGAGTACAAAACACGAATGTCGTCTTTATGTGAAATTGGAAATGACAGGGTCGACAACCTTGATACTTTTATGGTGGTACAGCTCCAGCCCTTCATCAGTTTCGGTGTTTAAGAGTGATAAATGGTTAGGGTCGCTCTCCGACCGCGTTATCCCAAGGGAAACAACCGAAAAACATTTTGGATAGGAGACTACGTGTACCTCGAAGAAAGCCCGGACGCGGTGACGAAGACAAAAATTTCCGCTGTCGAGGAAAATCGAAAGTCAGTTTTCCGGTCACTTAGCCCGCAACTTAGTCAAAACGAGCAAAGCCTAATCTCGCCGGCTCTTTCCTCGTTGTGTAACATTTCTATTCGTTCTCTGCTTCTAGTTATTATTTCCAAGAATCTGACGCCGACATCCTTTTCAAATACGCCTACAGTATCTTATTAAGACTAGAGAACTCCGCGTTTTGCACCATGTAGATTGGTACACGTATATCCAAGTTTCGGGCTAATATGCTGCTTCAATCTTCAGGTTAGGAGATGAAAATGGAGACAGCCTATTTCTCTGAAATATGTGTATGGATCTATCAAACGACACGGCATCACGTTCCAGAAGATATCGCCGTGTGAAACTTGCATGCAACACACGAACAGCATTGCAAGTATCCGACAAAATACCTAGTCTTTAGGAAGAAAACCGAACCTATGAGTTCTCGAAGGGATTGGGGTGTTAATAAATACCGCTACAGCTAAACACGTTTTATGAAGAGAAGGAGGAAACAACAGATGACAATAATAAAGAAGACACACAAAAGATACATAAATTATGTACTACTGTAAGAATAACTTTCACACGATCTATTCTATGTTTTAAATACCGCAAGGAAATTGTCAAATTTAGAACAGCGTTACTAACAGTTCACAGTCTGAGAGATACTTCTCTTTTCTCACACTGGCTCCTTTTCAGTCACAGCTTAACAATTTGACACCCCTCCCCCCCTTCCCTCCCGACAAGACACTAACACTGAAGCCAGCAGATTCCGGAGTACAATAAACTTGAAGAAGCTATATGGGATGCTTTGGCATGACAAATACAAGAGAAGAGCCAATGGTTTATAGACCCCAATTCTACCAGGGCTACAGTCGTATTTCAGCTAGCTGGCGATGTACGCTTCCTTCACTCAAAACTTTTAATTTGGTTACTTTCTTGCTCTCATTTTTAATGGCAACTTCTCGGACAGATACAGAGTAGATGTGGTTAGTTTCTTACCTGAAATTTTTCAGTAGGATTGCGAGGAATGCAAGACTTTTGCTTTGAAACTCAGTTGCTCATTATAGCGCGATGTGTCACGTGATATCTGTCGACTATGCTGATCTTTCTGGATGGCAGCACGTCGTTTACATTAGAAACCTGATCTAATAAACCCCCTCTTCCTTTTCGTATGACATACGCCGAGACATTCATGTGTGAAGTGGAATTTTAAATGAAGCACATATTATCCGATCGTACACATTCATAGGTCAATAAACCGTAACTGTACCTGGATAGCTCAGAAAGTAGCTATAGTGATCAGGCTACAGTGTCGATGCATGGAAGCACATCTCGTTTTCGGGAAGGACAAGAGACTTTTCGCAGCGTCCAGAGAGGGTTTGAGGTCTAATCAACCTTCTGGCCATTGGTAGCCCTTTAACCGGCGGTAAGCAGGCCAGGGCGTGAAACTGACCACTCATGTAATTTTGAGACAAAGACAGCGTCAAGCATCACTTCCGCTGTCCACACATTTCCTGAATTGGTGAAATTTTTTATTTTGCTGGATTTCTATAATAAATCATTACATATAGAAAAGTATTTCTTAAGAACCTAGCAATCGGACTGGTTGTCAATAAATTCTGATTTTTCGTGGGACTGTGTGTAGTCCACACCCTCGCTAATCTATTCACAGTACCGTAACTGAGTATGTCTACCTTACTAATTAATTATGGCCATGCAGCAAGTCTTTTCTGAGAAGCTAAGAGACCCTAAAGAATCCAAGAAATTCCCCGCACGTTATGGCACCCAATATTCATTACAACTTTCGCCAAAACTTCCTAACTTTAAACACATAAATTCAGTCCACGCCCTCGCATCCCATATCTTGAAGATCCATTTTAATATTATCCTCCAAGAAGTCTGTTTCCCTCAAGTTTACCCACCAGGATATTCTCCTCACATCAAAGCACAAGCCGACAGAGTGACAAAAAAGACGAAGAAAGATTTAATGGCATTTACCACTCTCTGTGGTGAAGTAAAGGTGAATTCCATGTGTAAGTCATGAAGGCGTATGGGAAGCGGATATACAACTTCATCCATTCTTAACACTGGCACCAGATTGTGGTAGATCGCCAGACTGATATACGAGTATTTTATCTGAGGAGAAATAGCCCCGTTACACATAAACAGGAGTGGTTCAGAAGCAGAATCATTCTGGACTCTTGGAGGAGAGATAAATATGTTGCTCCTATCTCAAATCGAAAGAATATTCGTCGATTGTTTAGCTCCTAGCCTAGTCACGATACTGACTGAGCTACCCGGACTGTGCAGGCTGGTGTTGAATATGCAGAAACGTACAATGGTTCACTTACCTTTCCAAAAGTGTGCCTTCAGTATCTGCTTGTAACGAAGTTTCGTTGTGTTAGCCATACAACGCACAGCCACGCGAATTCATGGCTGTCCCCAGTCACTCAAAACGGTGAATCACTAGCACTTCCTCAACGTCTTCTTATGTTCCTCATTCACAATAATTCTACCACTTGGGAGATTTCAGGTTCTCACAGCAGTGCTGCTTAAAATTTCAGTCTTCTATGATATTATGTTGTGTCAAAACGTCGAGAATTACTTATCCAGGGACGGGGTGTAACAACTCAGAAGACATAAATCTTCATTCTACCACCTGACGCTGTATAACTGACGACCTTGAAAAGCATATTATCGCATAAATGAAGAATCAAAACAGTCAATCAATCGTACTCTTCGAAAGATTGACCGTTTCAATGGTGTTCAGCTGGTTCCTACGCGGATTCATGAATTTTTTCTGACAGTAGCATGTAATTGTCACCGTCTGTCACGAGTGTGGTGATAGAATGGGCCGTTAAAGTCAAATAAACGTCGGATAATAAGATCACAAATACGGTCAAGATTTTTGGGGGTAGGGTGGTATCAAATTCGAAAAAATATGATACCAAATATTACCTTAATTTACCTTGTACATATAATCACTAGTTAATTATGTTAATGATCTTCTAGCACTCAGGCGTTAACGAAGGTCAGAAAAGCAAATGCTATCTTATCTAGAACCCCATCTGTGGAAGGGGTCGTTTAGATCGGAATGAAGTGGCAGAGAACTGGACCTGGTGGCGGGTATATGTGAAAAAGGCACTAAGTCTGTGGGTCCCATAACAGCAGGTAATTTATTAGGCATTTCAGTAGGTGTCGGCTGCTCAGGACGAGCTGGTGTTATGGAGTTATTCGTATGCAAACGTCACCTATTCTAGAATTCAAACAAGAAGGCACATTACATTTGTGTATCTCGTTCAGACCTATATATTTACTGAAGTAACTACACGGAGTAGAGTCCTTGATCACAAGTTCCAGATTGTTAAGACAGTAAAGAACTTCTCCCTTTTTTAGAAACCGATATTTGTTTGCCGTGTTCACGACAGTCCATATCAGTTCCCTGTACTGAAACAGGCGAATCCCAGAGTGTAATCGTCCGTTTTGTTTTGTTTTACTTGAAAGCCTTGTCTATAACAAATTTGGCTTATTTACTGAAATACAACTAAAAAATCCATTTTTCTTTGCGGATATCTCCGAATTTAAAACAGTTTCGTTACCTTTTTCGATTCCCATCCCAGAGCAGATTAAAAATCATAATACAGTATTACTTGTCTAAAATGAAAGACAAAGATTTACAGAGGGTGAAACAAGCACGTATAGAGTCCAACTCAGCTACAAGGTCCTGAAAGGGACTGAATATTTTGTGTCGTTATAAACGAGTGTCGTTGTAACCGAGCAGTATAATGTTATGGTTAATGGTGAAGCATTAATCGGCACCACAGAAGGTCTAACGCTATAAACGAAGTGTCGCGTTAACCGATATCGTCATAACCGGATTCGACTGTATTATAAAAGTCAAACAAACGGCACATTTTCAATAAAAATTAAATTCAGTGAAAAGAAAAAGGCGTAACATGGACGACGAAAAGTGAAGCATTGTGCGAAACCTACTGTAACCCTGTCTATAGAACCATCAGGAATACGACAATACATGCGGTGAAGTTAATGTCACAGATTTCTGCATGCTCAATGTCGGCTCTCCATGCAAAAACGGCCATTCTTCTGCATCAAAACAGCTGCAAATTTTGCATTTTTTAAATCATAAATCCTTTTCTGACTTTGTAACTGGCCGAATTTTATTGCACTGTTTTTGTCTTGCGTTTTGTCATTTTATTTATTTTTCTTATGAATTCACGTGTGTATACACGTGCATGTACACGTACCTACATACACCTCTATGTATGTACGTTATTATTTGTGTATTAGTGCTGACTGCATAATTAGACATTAGCTGTTGAGTCAGCATATGAAAAGGAACTGAATAGTATAGAATAGAACAGAAATATTATTATTAAGCACATTACTATCCTCAGCATCGTCATTATTATTATTATTATTACCATAATTTCGTCATTTATATCTCTGAAACATCTCTTGTCGCCTTATTTAGAATTATATTAATTAATCTGAAATTAATTTTCATTTAACAAATATTAGTGTAGCTAAACATAGCCATGTCCTAAGACCAGGATTTTTAGTGCAAAGTGTACCAGACCAATATACGCACTGAAACTCACATTCTGGTTTTTGTCCTCTGAAAAGTCACTGATCACATTATGGTGTGTGAGATTCAAATATGCTGAAGACCTGCAATGTATTGGAGCGACTGCTCTGTGATATTGGGTTATGACTTCGGCAGTTAGGGGCAGTATATAAATACAGTCCCACAAAACGGCACTTCATAATTGGAGTTTCTCAGCTTCTCAGAGACACAAACAAAAAGCAAAAAAGCTTACTGGCCTATAGCTGCTTCGTATGACAGCTCTTCCCTTAGACAACACCAAATCATGTGGTTAATATTCAGCACAAAATTTATTCACTCCTCCCATAGAATCTGTAATTAGTTATGTATGATAAGGAAAATTAATCACGAAATTGGAAATATATACGCACAACCACAATTCTGACGCTTTTTCCCCTATCGCTTGCCTGCCTCGCAGTATAAGAAGTTTAATTTTGATGAATGAATTATTATCCCGGTACCTTGATTTACTGTTAATAAAATAACACTTTAAAATTCAAACCTTCTAGAGTGCGACGCTGCGTTCAGGGCCCCCGTATGAGGGTTCAGGCCCCGATGAAAGAAATGTTTTCAGGCCCCCAAGAAGGGCGAACCGGCTAACAATCTTTACACTAAATCGGAAAGACAGACACTCAGTTGCAGAGAGACTTGGGATTGGTCCGAAAGGGTTAATTTTTACATTCAACAAATAATGATACTACCGTGAAAGACAAAACCATATGCAACATAGTGGGGCCCCAGGCCCCTTTCCGGACTAATTTGTACCAGCTTCCGCCCCATTCTGTCATCGGCCCTGGCTGCGTCAATGGTCTAGCGGCTCCCAAAATTTCGGACAATCATTGTACCTTTACCTTAAAAGTCACGCAGTGCAAGAAGTCTGTTTGAAACGTCCACACGCATGCTCACATCGCAGAAGGGCAACATTCAGACACGTATTTACTTAAAAGTAAAGGAACTTATTGCTACAACCGCCATCCCCTGAAAACGAAGAAATTATGATCGTTCGTAACGTCGGTAACTACTCACACAACAACATAGTGTTATATTCCAGGACACTAGTACCAACATAACAATTCCTTCAGCCATTTTAGATGGTTTTATGCGTTTAGTGGACAGACGGACGGTCAGAGCGATATTATAATGCTTCTCAGTTTACGAATTGTCTAAAAATTGAAATTAAGGACTGCTTCATTTGGGACTACCACAGTACTACTGGTGGAGTTCTTAGGATTGCCTGCATTACAAAACACTTCTGGAGTCAACATATGATAGACGAGAACTCACATTTGTTCTTTCAACGTTAATGTAAACGACTGTGAAAGGTCTAGTCTTTTGCCAGGAAGTGTAATAGCACCTTGTTCAGTGTCACATCCACTGTGTTTAAAATTAGGAGGAAAACAGACGAGACTGAAGTCTGCCCCCTCAAAACCCCTTACATGATGTCCCACGGTCAAATGACAGGGTCTGCAACATTTCTATGATGTTCCCTTCCATACCCAATTTCCTTCCCCTTTCCTAAACCAAGATTCCGACAAAACATCTGCAATCCATAAAACTCAGCCCTCCGACACTGTACTTAACTGATGACAGGTGAACAACCTCTCATACCTCTACCGACCTCTCTATGGTCCTTGACCATTCCAAGTACATAGTTTTATTATAAGGTCCTTCGTTTTGTTTACTGTTAGCCCCTCATAAATTAACAATGCGTTGAACTTTTAAGGTGAACTCAGGGCTTCAGGTTCTTGTAGAACCTAACAGGGATATCCAGACTAGGGGCAGCCAGCTGTTTGGACTCCAACAAAGCCGGGGGCAGTCCTGACTAAGGGAACCAAGAAGTTAAGGTGTGGTTTGTAAAGCCCCTATACCTGAACTGGAGACGTGGGCTTTTTCGGAAACGTTAAATTTCTACCAGACTACAAGACGTCACGTCAAATAAGGCACTAACATTTACAGTCAAAAATTCTTAAGCGCTTTAAATATCATTATGCAGCTGCATTGAGAAAATTAAGAAAACTTACAAAACTTAGATTTCGATCTCAGGATATATTTTTATCGTAGATGGCAACGAAACTTTCACGTCCGTGATAATAAACTAAACAGCTTCTGAAGAAAGACTCTGCTCCATGTAGAAACTTATTTGCCTTCGCAAAATTCTCAGTATTACATAAAGATGTGGTAATAGAATGTGACAATTTTCAAATCGCTGTTTTGATGAAATGAGTTGAATATAAGAAACATAAAAACTTACAGTATCAGCAGTAAAATGTCATTTAATATTCGCCTTTTACTTCTTAAAAATTGCATATCTTAATTCGTCACCCTGGCATGCTATACGTTCCTGTCATCGTAATCGGAAATCAACCATAACTGTACAAAGGCACAAAACTCGTCACCGACGTTGCGGTGCGTTAGTTAGAGTTGAGTTCTAGATATCGTCACGTTAATGGCCGAAAGAGCACGTCAGGGTCGAAATTAGAGCCGCTGATAAAGTCTGCTGCGAAGGTGTGGTTAATTTTCCATCACAATTACAGGAATGTACTGCACGCGAGGAAGACCACTTAGGAGATATATTTTTAAAAAAATAAAAGTCATGTCATAAATGGCATTTTACTGTTGGTAACCCGCAATATATTTGTTTCTTATATTCAAAGAGATTTGTCAAAACAGCTGTCTGAAAATCGTCACATTCTAATGCCGCACTCTGTATAAGAAAGTAAAAATGAATAAATGTCCATATTAACGTCTAAACATTTTCGTGTAAAAGGTAAAGCAGTCCCATTACAGGCCTGGACAAGCCCTTAGGGTTTCAGGAGGGTGAGGTTCCCAGATCTTTAGAAAATGGGCACATGAAGGTGGTAAGGTTGTCAGCCATACGCACCGGCCGCCTTTACTCCCCAGGAAATATTCCTGGCACTCATTTCTGTTAGAGGCTGAGTCGACCCCAGGGCCGTAGTGAGGCCGGAAGGATTATGTCAATGAAAAACATTTTCGTGTGCTGGTCTGAAATTATTTTCACGCCTCATTATCTATTTTACATACCCCCGATGTATAGGCTGCCCGGTCCTTGGTCACAGACTTCGAAACCATGAATCATTCTACGTAATTTCTTTGGAAGCAGCCTGCAATGTGCGCGGAAGGAAGTCACATTTGAAGCCCACTAATAATTTTACAGCAGCGGGAAGGAGAAGGCGGTCTCAGAATGTTAGGTTTTCTTACACTTCAGTAGCAATGTTACTGACCTAGGATAATAGAACGCCTGAACTATAAATGTCGAAAGAAATGTTGCAGGGGTTATATATATCCCAAGTTGTAAATTTAAAAAAAAAAAGTCAGCAAACTCTAAGAGCCTTTAAATATATTCTTGACCTCCATTAGGTGAATGACCTATGGACAAACAAGCTACAGATCTTGGTTGCTGGTAAATGTGTACGTAGAGGCCAACATCATAACAAGCTGGTGGGCACGAATGCTTGTGTACAGGGAGCGAAACTATGGACACGTAGTTTTAGAGCCCGAAATTATGTACGTTAACACACTTCTAAAAGCCGATCCTGGTGGCCGCACGGTCTAAGGGATGATTCTGCGTCCGCACGCTTGTTTGGATTGCGGGTTCGAATCCCGACGGTGGCATGGATGTCTATCTCTTGTGAATGTTGTGTTTTGTCAGGTAGAGGTCTCTGAAACTAGCTGATCTCCCGTCTAGAGGTGACTACCGACTCTGTGTGTGTGTGTGTGTGTGTGTGTGTGTGTGTGTGTGTGTGTGTGTGTGTGTGTGTCATTGTTGTAATCAGGTGAAATAACCTTATATACTTAAAACGATGGCGCAAGAGAAAGTAGCCCTACCCACAGATAACGGGCTCTGCATCGCTTTGCGTCGCTGCTGCTGGAGATCACTTTTAGCACAACCTCTAAAATGGTAACTAATATTCTAAAAGAACAAAAAAATACTTTTCAAATGTACTATAACAGTTTTCGTTCTTTTATTACTAATAAACTCTTACTGACGTTGATACTAAGACAGTGTCACTTTTTCTTGCCCCACTCTATAGAAAACGTCAGAAAAAGAGACAGAACACACAGCTACAAAAATATTTATCTTCCTTAAGTATATTTCTACTGAAGGTAAAATAACAAGATGGCTACACCGCAAGTATTTTCTTTACCTTTCAGTTTGTTGGAAATAAATAAAGAATAAATGTCGCTAAGAAAGTGAAACTTGATACAGAGATAAATATGATGTTGATTGTGGATGAAAATTTATTGATTTAACCTTTTAAATCCTAGCGGTAACTTTACGTACCACCAGATTTAACATTAAAAAATTCTACGTGGTGCCCACATTGCGTTTATGTGTTTTGTACGGATCTCAGAACAAACAGCAACTTTTGCATTACAAACATTAAGAGACTGGTTTTTATAACCGAAGTGGAGAGTGTTTACAGCGCGGTAAGCACTGAGTCCTTATATAAAACAGATACGCTTCGTCTTTAAAGGGTTAATATGTGTGTGTGAAAGTTGGCAAATAACATTAAAGATGCATGGAAACTGGAAGAGTGTATTGCTGTTAGGTTCTCTGTTTTATCACTTTGGAAGAGTAACAAATGCATGGCTACACATTTCCCCTCACATATCTCAGGAGTTACTACAGCCATCGTGTTCCATAACGACAGATGTACTCTGATACTCCGCTGTTTCTACAACATGCAGTTTGTCTGAGCGACATGCTACACGAGGCGAACTTCGTATTCCAAACAAGTATCCTCTTTTAGTTATAAAATTGGGTGCGCCTAGGTATATGTTATATCCTGACAATCGTGCTTGAAGCTAGCAGTAAAATACTAGTCGTAACAGTTTCATTGCAGCACATAAACAAGTGAACGTATAAATAAACACAAAATAAACAAAGTAATAATACTGCTTTCTTACGGGATATGACGCACCGTAAGTGAGTATAGAGATGCAAAATCTCTGAGGGAATGTTCTACCGCCATCTTCAAGCTTCTGCCCTGAAGACGAAGGCAAAATTTGCTCAAAATACTGACTATGTCTATAAAAGTACACAGCGTCATATCCCAGAAAAAGCTGTCTTTTTTATTTCCGCAATGAGAACCTCAAACGCAACAGAAACCAAAAACGCCTGTATGTACGGTCTCGTCATCAGGACTGAGTCAAATCACAGTATACTAGTCCTAACTGGCCTCGTTAGACTGCGATGTAAACCATAACACCAGTTTCGGAAGTGTAGGGACTAGAATCAGAATCTGCTATTAGCGAAAATATTCTTCGAAAATGGCTCAAAATTCTAAACTTTAAAAATGAAATAAAAATATAGATTACATTCAGAAACAATATGAGCGCACTAAATTCAGGGAATGTCCGCTACTCCGCAGTCAGAAACAGGGTCTCTCTCAGTCTTCTGTCAGAACCTACAGTTTAACCTTTTAAAGCCTAGCGGTAACTTTACGTACCACCTGGTTTAATATTAAAAAATTCTACGTGGTGCCCACATTGCGTTTATGTGTTTTGTACAGATCTCAGAACAAACAGCAACTTTTGCCTTATAAAACATTAAGAGACTGGTTTTTATAACCGAAGTGGAGAGTGTTTACAGCGCGGTACGTACTGAGTCCTTATATAAAAGAGACACGCTTCGTCTTTAAAGGTTTAAGATGCAAAAGTATATATTTGTTTGTCTTATGTGGTTAGGCCTACAGAATCTGGTTAGCCACAAGAAAATTGCAGCATGATTGCTGTAAAAAGGGTTCTGATGAAAACTGAACGTGCTGCAAGAAAATAATATACACAAGGAAGACCTTCGTACTTTAAGTATTTCACAAAATACTGTTATGATGCTAAATCAACTGAGATTCAATGGGTGAGGCATGTATCGGATATGAAGAAACAATACACCCACAAATATTCGTTTCGTTTCGTAGTCCTTCCCTCTTCTACCTACTCACAGCAGGTGTCGAGGTTGTTTATTTTCACTTGATCACACTCAGACACACACCACAGTCGGTACGACTCCTCTGGAGGAGGGATCGGCCCGTCGCAGAGACCTCTACCTGACAACACACAAACACTCACAAGAGACAAACATCCATGCCCCCGGTGGGATTCGAACCCACGTTCCCAGCAAGCAATCGGCCGCAGACCTACGCATTAGACCGCGCGGCCACTGATTCGGCCACGCACAAATATGTTAACTGAAAATCCTGAACAGAAAAGACCAATTAGGGAAGCAAGGTGTAAATAGGAAGATAACACTAAACTAGATCCTAAAGAAACAGGATTTGAAAGAACGGATGGATTCAACCAACTCAGGTTAGGGCATAACAGCTGACTCCTGTGAATAAGGTAATGCAGAGAGTTGCAAACAAAATGGGAAATATCTGGAATATCTTAGCAACTACTAGCTTTTGATGAAGGGCATTGAAACATTGTATTGGATAGTGTTTTAAGCATTTCTCTTTAGGGCAAAGCGTTGCATTGTAAACCGTCTTCGAACAAATTTATTTCTTGTCCAAGCAGCAGAAGGAATGTCGACTTCACGAACAAGTAGGCAGAACGCAGCGACAGTCTGCCCACAATAAATCACTGCATCAGAACATATGCTAGGGGTGGAGAAGTGTGCTGTGTTTTATAGATATCGGCCTAACCGACATATTGCTTTCCAGCCTCTATCTGGTTGCCACGACAGGAGGTGCCGCATTTGCTCCTCCTCTCCGTGTTATATCTCCGGGAAGCACAGGAGGAATGCCTGGCTACAGGAAATTAATTTAGAAAAGGAAAAACTTTTCTTGCAATGACTAGCTTTTTATAAGCAAGTACAGGAACAGAACAAATTACTGGAATACATTAGCTCTTTGCTTAAGAAAGTGACGCGGTCACTGGAATGATGTCATGAACTGAAACTGCAGTGCTCACCAATTTAAGTAGCAAGAGGATGATGGAAAGTCAAGGAAAATGAAAAGAAATACGTAAGACGTGACTTCAGTATGTAAGATTTGAGATTATCACTGTGGCAACTAAGGAGATTAGCGATGACCTTGACGTAACGCTGCATAGTCTGGTGGCTCGACACCAAAGTTTTGGAGAAATATGCGCCTTCCATCGTGTCCTGCCCTGAAGATGGAACTAGAAGAGTCCTCCGAAACGTTGGTAAAAGGCTACCAGCCTACGAGAAGCACATCCCATAAGAATGTCATCCGTAATTTTCGTTACATGGATGATATATTTCTGAACTTTACTAAGTCTGATAAACACATGTCTATAATTCTGGACAAAAAGGTGAAAACGGTAAAGTTCACCCTATAACTGGCCACGAAGGCCCAGAGGAGGAGTAGAGATACACATCTACTCTTTCTTTAACCTCCGCCCTAGAAGGGGATGGGTGGTAAAGGCCACGCCCGACCGCTTTACCCGCGAGAAAGAGATCCGTTACCAATTGTACACGAGGCTGGGTCGGCCCCAGGGCCGGTCTGGAAGGGTGCGGAAAATCTCTCCACCGGAATTCAATCCCCGAACCGTCCAGCCCCTAGCAAGTCGCTGCACCGACTACAGGTCGGCAGTTTTCCACTGAGTGGTCTTACTCCTCCAACAGGATTCCCATTCACACAAAATTTACAATTTCGGGAAACGTTGACAGATGTCTGCACTATGATTAGGTATCAATGTTGCTACATCCTCATTTACATTGGTAAAAAGCCATAAGTCTGTCAACACGTGGCGTGGTAGTAGGCCTATGTTTTCGCTTACAAATAAGACAAAGATACTCAGAGTAAAAGTAGCAACATGTCACGAATGACGTCTTGCGTTCAAGAGTATACTGCACGTATTTCTTGAGACGTGACGCCACGCAAGCTGACGGAGATTTACCATGGTTTTGAAGGACCCAGGTGTCTTCATTTTCAGGGTGGAAGCATAAGGCGCGTAGGACTAAGCTATGGACACGAGGTACAAAGAAGGAAGTCATATTTCATTGGTAAGATGCAAAACTTTGGACACTAAATCTACAACGTGTAACGTCTACTTTGGTGACGAAATGCACATGATGCCGAAAGTCACAGACAGGCTAAGAGGGGATCCAAATATCTTTCAGCTGTTCTACTCATTCTCCTCCATGCGATGGGAAGGCGCCCTTTGACACCTCTTCCTCTCTTGTAGCGGTCTCGTTGGTGGGTTACCGCGTAGAAGGGCGATGCAGAGGCGCGGAAAGATAAGTTTAGGACGAACTTAAGTGGCAACAGACATCTGTATTTCAGAGTACAAGCTTATGAAGCAGTATATTAGTGCGTGACGAGGATAAGGAGAAACAGCGAAATCTGTCAGGCTACGTGGCTGGAAGACAGAGGTTCGATCACCGAGGGTAAATTTTTCCACTCCCGTCTGTGTGTTGGCTAGGGATTCCAGACATCTTCCTACTCAATGTATACCGGCGGGTTCATTCCCGAAGAGAAGGGGCCGCAAAGTGAAGCAGGCCACTCATCTCCATCCGGTGTCGACTGTAAGACTGCTTAGAGCTTTGGCTCAACTCCACCTAGGTGTGAGATGTTCATTCCTAGCTGGTCCCAAGCCCAGCAAGAGTAGGTGGATTCAGCGCAAGGCCAAGCACCTTGCCTCGTAAAACAGTTTAGATTTTTCAGCCCTGTTGCAAACCTCGGAGAGAAGGCCGGACAGTACGCGGCGATGACAAAGCCAATGGAAAAGGAGAGAAAATATCAGCATTTGTACACGGAACGCCAGAAAATTATACAGACCTGGTGGAAAATGTTAACTGGAGACAAGTAGCACAGAAAAGAGATGGATAGAGAAGAGCAACTAAGGAGGCGTTTATCATTCTTGGATACTGGAGCCACCGGAGAAGAGCGCTACCTAATTTCCCCATACTTATTCATGGAGCGATACCTAAACACAAAGGAATTATTTTCTAATAGTCACAACTAAAATAAGTAGGCAGGACATTTCCATCTTTACAGCGACTAGGCTGTGGGCTGGAACACCAAGAAATCGGGGTTCGATTCCCGTTGGAGGGAAAAAGTTTTTGTATTCTCCAGTTTGCCCAGACAACTTCTGGGGCCCAGCCAGTATCCCATTCATTGTGGGCTGGAGGTTGTTTCACGTGGCAACAAACCGTCGATACATATGCAGGAATACTTCAGGTGTTCTTAGTCTTTTTACTGCTGCTGCTGACTTTAAGAACAAGGTGGACATACGGGGCACAGTTATTGGAAACACTTACATTTTAACTAAATAAAAATAAATAAGCATAAATGAGCCATTTATATTATTAAAAACACTCATACAGCGACACACTTTTATGGGAATACCAAAGTCTTTTTCGAAATTACTCCTCAGCTTTTTGGGAACCATAAATTGATTTAACAAAGTAACGCCACATACAAGACACAGAGGTCTGGGATATCTTCCTTGCCAGTACAAGCAAACCCGAAATTCATATAATTTTCATTAGCATTTACGGTAATGGAAATTGGTTCCTTTTGCTTCGAAAATTATAACTCTTCTGTTGTCACTAACAACTGTGTTCGTGGCATCACTTTCGTTCACGTGGAATACAGATGTAGATGTACAATACAAATTTTCATCTCCTATTCTTGCTTTCATTTGTCAAAACTTACCCAGTGGTAAAATTAAAAGGAAACGGAAGTAGCTAAGTGGTCAGATATTACAAGCACTAAATAATGTGTAACTGGTGGCCAATGGCTGCAATTGTGGCCTATAACATTCCAGTGAGTAACTGAATCACTACTGAACCGAAAGCGAAAGACAGTCAACACTGTGTCGTCTGTCTAAACACTGAAAAGAATCATTTAATGCTGTTCAGCAATCGAGAGTGCCATTATGGTTTCAGTATTTAGCTAGGGAATCGCGTTTGGATCGTCAAATTTTTCATGACGTACCTAGCAACCGCTCGCGAATAATCAGTGTGTCGCGACACACAGTTTGAAAAATCGCTGGATTACACAGGTACACGCGTTCTTAATCTCAGCATTAGGTGGAGGTGAGTGGTCAGCTTCAAGGACCAGACGCTTTAATGCAGAGCCGCTCTGCACGATTTAAAAAAAAACAACATCTTTGCCCCTTCCAGGAATCCGAAAAGTCGATCGTTAAACCCATAGCCTAGATATTATATTTTAACTGTAACTGAAAATGAAGAGCTCCGACATTAAAGAATTCTGAACCAAAATAACCATTTTTATGTTACTCATACCGTGCGTGTCCTTACAGTTAATATACAAAGCAACTAATGCACTCAATAAGATACATTCAAGAACAAGAATAAAATTCCTACATAAACTTAATATTCATCATCCCAGTTGGCGTTCAGATACAGGCTTCTTGCTCAAGGAAGCGATCAGTCACAGCCAACCTCTCTTGATTTGGAAGCGATCAGTCACAGCCAACCTCTCTTGATTTGGAAGCGATCAGTCACAGTCAACCTCTCTTGATTTGGAAGCGATCAGTCACAGCCAACCTCTCCTGATTTGGAAGCGATCAGTCACAGCCAACCTCTCTTGATTTGGAAGTGATCAGTCACAGCCAACCTCTCCTGATTTGATCAAATCAAGAGAGGTTGGCTGTGACTGATCGCTTCCTTGAGAAACAATCCTAAAACTCTTGTGTGTTTCGGAAGCGAGGTGTTATCGTCAAGAAATTATTCAGAACGACCCAGTACAGCTCAACACGCTAAGAAACATTTAATTTCATGATTATTAAATTCGTATATTTTAAAATTTTAAATATTTTAATCATTCCAATAAGGGCGACACAACACCCAGATTAGCGAGCTGGGCTTGTACTGCTTTGTTCTCAATAACTCCCTGATGATGGCACCACGGTGCCGAAACATGTAGGAGTTTTATTCTTGTTCTTGAACGTATTTTATTAACTGCATAATTCGGTTATGTTTCAATTAATCAACACAGCCATATGCAGCATTTTACAATTATCAGCAACGCATAAAATATTAATATTTTACCAACTAGAATAAAGTTGTGGAATTGAAGTATTTTGAAACTGTTGAAGAAGCGGCGAGATGTGATGTCAAGAAGAACGGAAGTGCAAAGTCTGTAAAGTGACGTGATTAGTGGCACACAAGTTTCGAGGACAGGGGGGGTTCCAAAGACACTTGTTCAGTAGATTCAACGAGCTGAACAGCAGCTGGACACAGTCGATATCCTTCCCATAAATTACTGTCACATTGTAGGTGTCACATGCCTATCCTCCTCGCCTGAATCCTCACACGGTCTCTTTTAAAGTGGGATTAGCGTCGTCTAACACTTGTTCGCCCAAGGACTGCTTTCATCACTTGCAACATGAAATATATACCAGTTATTAAAGAAAGCTCTTGCCGAAAAACAAAATTTAAACTGCTATGACAGACTCTCATATTTCTTGATAATCCGGACTTAAGAAACGGGCTTTATTTTAAGCCGAAATGCTTCCGTACATTAAAATCTCTTAAGACAACAGCATCGAATGTCATAATCAGAATCCAAGAAAGGTATGCTAAAAGAATCGGATTTACGTCTTCGTGCCAGCAAATATTCCTGTACCATTAATAACTAACTATATGGTACTTGAAAAGTTGCTACATGTATTCCTTTTCGGCCTCAGTGAAATTCGAAAATACATAAACGTGTTCGTAAGAACTTTTTGGAACTCGCCACAAGCCGGTTGATTTCACTCAACGTAGCCGCACTCTAAAACTTGGCAAAGGTTTTTGGGTTATAATTCAAAACCTTCTCTAATGCACGCATTTCAGCACGTCGAAATATAAACTGACTCTCAGTGCTGAATTTGAAAGAATGTGGTAGCGAGATATTTTAATTATTATCCCGGTATTTTCCTGGAGGAATGTGGTAATTCACGAAGACCATCAGTCTAGATCTTCTGGCCGAAACTTAAATCCCTGATCCCGTAACACGGTTCAGTTGAGGAGACAGAAAAATTATGTCTGTTTTTTCGTGAGTCCGCCACTACTTGGTTATATTCCGAGCCAAATGCATTAAGGCCACAGCCTCAAACACAAGTTAGTTTGATTCTTACTATAAAATGTTTACTCACAGTGGTCTCAAGGTCCGAACCACGTGCTATATTTGCCGCTCGGAAATTCGGATCTTTGGGTGGAATACCACTTGAGGCAAGAAAGAATGTTTACAGTTTCTTTGTCTGCATTGTGCGGCGTAGGTAGACACATGGCGACGTGCCGATCCACCGTCAAGAGTCCTACCAGGTATCTACACACCAATATCCATAAACACGAAAACGCATGGCCCTAGAATGCACTGGCTTGTGGCAAAATACAAAAAGAAAAAGAAGATGTATGCTAAATTAAATGAAGTCATCGTTTATTTAAAGCCTCTGACGGCAATTTGAAGAGAACAATGCCTCTACTTCTGCTACTGGTAAAACTAAAATTCTTTACATCTATGAAGGACAGATTTCATGTAAGAAATATTTAAAATCCCTTTCCTACTTCAATATATACACTCAGGACTTGCATTAACCCTTTAAAGACGAAGCGTATCTGCTTTGTATAACGACTCAGTGCGTACCGCGCTGTGAACACTCTCCACTTCGGTTATAAAAACCAGTCTCTTAATGTTTTATAAGGCAAAAGTTGCTGTTTGTTCTGAGATCCGTACAAAACACATAAACGCAATGTGGGCACCACGTAGAATTTTTTAATGTTAAACCTGGTCGTATGTAAAGTTACCGCTAGGCTCTAAAAGGTTAAGATGGAAAATCATTTAAGGTTGTATGAAGAAAAAACGCTCTTTATTCTGAGATTCATGTGAAATACATAAATACAATCTGTGGGAAGAATGCAAGGATTTTGAATGTTAAATCATGTGATGTGTATATAAAAAGCACTGGGCTTTAAAGAGTTAAAGAGCAACAACTCGTATATATGCTGTACGGCTGATTACTTCACGGTTCATAAATCCGGAGTCAGGTTGTTGTGTTCATAACGAGCCTTTAAACGATACGTGGCGAGCAATAAAATACACCATCAAAAACTCATATTGTGAAGGTTGTCCAGGTCTGAACGTTTGTTCTTTTAAACGATCTAGCTAGGTTTGTATTCTGTCTGCTCCACCTAACTTGGGATGTACTTGATGAGCCAAGACTGTCTACATTTTGCATGATGTAATATATTTCAAGCCAATGTATCACATGCTGTCGACCATCCATAAAATGAATATTGCGTCCGTAAATTGCACAAAACATACATCTTAACGATATTTTAATATTTAAAATTTCCTGCAAGCATATTAAAATTTGCATCCTGTAATTCGAAGTAGCCTATGTATTCACACGCTTGAACTGCGACTGAATGCAAGGAGCAGTCAAATTGGAATTTATCAAATAGCGATGTCAAAAACCTAGAATAGGTCTAACCCTATTATGACTGGCTCAAATTATCTGCTCAGGAAATTCCCCTAATTTTATGGATCTCAAAAGTTCGTTGCAATGTTTACAACAGCCCACAATAGATCCCTACCTCAGCTGAATTAAACAAAGCCACAATTTGATACTCCATTTTCTTGGGAAAAATTTCAGTTTTATAATTATCGTCGTAACATTTTTAGTAAACGAGGCACACGAAGACTCATGACGTTCAGATTCAAAATCTACAAATTTCTGAAACTTGCTGCAAGCAACAAACGTTACGTGGAGGCCAAGAATATGGTAATTATTTTTGTTAGAAATTTGGCGGTATGCTAGAAAGTCGTCTGTGAAATTGCGAAAAATTGTTCATACTTTTGAATCTCACGTCATCTGAAACAAATCACAACGCCGACTGGAACAGCAGTACAGCGCACTATTGCTTAAAACAATGTAACTGAGGTGTCTATTGTGATCTAAGCATTGCAGGTAAATTCAGTCTACACGCTGTAGCCGCGCTATTTGTTCTCTTAACCCAGGCGCCATTGTGCTGTGTGCTTCTGAATATTAGTTTACTGATACTAATTACGCTGATACAATGTGACCAGAATCGTTGTCATGAATCATTACGTTGGCGAGACTTACTAGGGATCAGACGCGATAGTAAGTAAGGTTTTGCGTGTCCTTTTTTTAATATAATACATGACTGGAAAAAACTAAAGGGATACACGGAGTTTTAAAAGAAGAAATCAAAACATTTCAACACAGACTAAGAAAGAATACATGGACGAATGAATGAATACATGGAGTCTTGAAAGAAAACATAGTATTTCTAGATAGTTTAATATCGTCCATGCCCCGTTCAGCAAAGCAGTGCACAATATTTTTTTCCAAAAACTGCAAAATAATAAAAATACATTAGTTTATCAATAAATGACATTCCTCCTACATGCTTCGGCATAAAATGGCCATCTTCAGGGAGGGCGATACCAAAAGGAAGAGCAGTTAACGGATAACTACATTAGAGATGTGCAGATAAAAAGTTAAAATAAAAGTGTTAAATAAATTACATTGTAAAATATTTGTAACGTGGAATATATTACATGTATTCAAACCTAACGTGATACCTTTCGTTGTTTTGTTTCCTTATTGTTTCGAGGTAAAGTAACTGAGATGTAAGTCTATTATTGTTTTGGGAATCACGTGTGTGTCGATGTCCATAGGCAGACGTAAACAAAGTGCTGGAACTGGATGATCAGTTGGGGTCTCAGCCATTCTAGCCCTCTACAGGGGCACCCGGTTGCGCAACTGGTTGAGGCACTGCACTACAAACCGGAAGGTCGGGAGTTCGATTCGCGATGAAGTATGGCTGCACTACGGCCTTGGGGTCGACTAAGCTTCTAACAGTAATGCGTAACAGGAAGGCGGCCGGTGCGTAGGAGTGACAATATTGCCGCTTCTGTGTGCCGATTGTCTGGAAATCTGGAAGCCTCAACCTCCTGGAACCCTAGCAGCCTATCCAGGTCTGTGAAGGGATAGGTTTTATCTATTAAAGTCTAAAAGACGCTGGGCTGGTCCCAGAGACAGTCTAGAAGTAATGTCAAAGAAAGAAAATTTGCATCTGCTGCGAATCGAAACATGAACAGCCCGTAACTTGGCCACTCCACTGACAGCTTTGTAATTAATACTCAGATAAATATATCTGAATGTGTTGTAAAATCAATCAATAATAACTAAACACAATTACCACTAACATTTTCACAAATACAGACACACTTATGGACATTTTAATTTCCCCATCGGTGTGTCAGTATTTTGTTTTCCACGCCGTCACAGATTAAACCTGTTTATAACTTTTTTTTACGTTTATTAAAAGACACGAAATGAAGCATTTCGGAAAGCTGCACGCTTCATGTTCATTTGTCTCCCCGCGGCTGGAAGTCTCTCCTCCCAGCAGTAAGACAGAAGTGACCGCGGTTCCGCAGTGACCACCAACTCAGTATATGCTAAACGCAGTGCCCTCCAGCCGCCAACCTTAATTACTAAATCGGCTCAGAGCCCTCAGACCTACACGATGTGTCTACATATCATGACCCCTCCCTTGCCACATGTCGTTCCAAAGATTATCATTACGTGCCATGTTTCCAAACGGACGAAGGCGAGATCCGTCAATGAATATGATGTCTAAATCTGTTTATAGTGTCTTGTAGTTTCACATACGTGTATGTTTCTAGAAGTGAAGTCAAAACTAGTTAACCCCGTACTTGAAATTAATCATACAATTTCAGAATGTGACATTTAATAAATCTCTACTCTGCTTGAAGAGACACTTAATGTTTCTGAACGTTTAACTTGGTCTTGTTAAAACGATATTCGTGCATGTGGACAGTGAAAGTGTTTTTCCTCTTGTTGATGTTACACATCTTTCCTAATATGATGCTTGAAACTGTTTGTCCCTTTTCGAAGCTACACATCGTTCCTAATATGATGACTGAAACTGTTTGTCCCTTTTTGAAGCTACACATCGTTCCTAATATGATGCTTGAAACTGTTTGACCCTTTTTGAAGCTAAACATCTTCCCTAACATGATGCTTGAAACTGTTTGTCCCTTTTTGAAGCTACACATCGTTCCTAATATGATGATTGAAACTGTTTATCCCTTTTTGAAGCTACACATCGTTCCTAATATGATGCTTGAAACTGTTTGTCCCTTTTTGAAGCTAAACATCTTTCCTAACATGATGCTTGAAACTGTTTGTCCCTTTTTGAAGCTAAACATCTTTCCTAATATGATGATTGAAACTGTTTATCCCTTTTTGAAGCTACACATCTTTCCTAATATGATGATTGAAACTGTTTATCCCTTTTTGAAGCTAAACATCGTTCCTAATATGATGATTGAAACTGTTTGTCCCTTTTTGAAGCTAAACATAGTTCCTAATATGATGATTGAAACTGTTTGACCCTTTTTGAAGCTACACATCGATCCTAATATGATGATTGAAACTGTTTCTCCGTTTTTGAAGCCAAACATCGATCCTAATATGATGATTGAAACTGTTTATCCCTTTTTGAAGCTACACATCGACCCTAATATGATGATTGAAACTGTTTATCCCTTTTTGAAGCTACACATCGTTCCTAATATGATGACTGAAACTGTTTATCCCTTTTTGAAGCTAAACATCGTTCCTAATATGATGATTGAAACTGTTTGTCCCTTTTTGAAGCTACACATCGATCCTAATATGATGATTGAAACTGTTTATCCCTTTTTGAAGCTAAACATCGATCCTAATATGATGATTGTAACTGTTTATCCCTTTTTGAAGCTAAACATCGTTCCTAATATGATGATTGAAACTGTTTGTCCCTTTTTGAAGCTAAACATCGTTCCTAATATGATGACTGAAACTGTTTGTCCCTTTTTGAAGCTACACATCGATCCTAATATGATGCTTGAAACTGTTTGTCCCTTTTTGAAGCTAAACATCTTTCCTAACATGATGCTTGAAACTGTTTGTCCCTTTTTGAAGCCAAACATCGATCCTAATATGATGATTGAAATTGTTTATCCCTTTTTGAAGCTACACATCTTTCCTAATATGATGATTGAAACTGTTTATCCCTTTTTGAAGCTACACATCGTTCCTAATATTATGACTGAAACTGTTTGTCCCTTTTTGAAGCTAAACATCGTTACTAATATGATGATTGAAACTGTTTATCCCTTTTTGAAGCTAAACATCTTTCCTAATATGATGACAGAAACTGTTTGTCCCTTTTTGAAGCTAAACATCGTTACTAATATGATGATTGAAACTGTTTATCCCTTTTTGAAGCTAAACATCTTTCCTAATATGATGATTGAAACTGTTTATCCCTTTTTGAAGCTACACATCGATCCTAATATGATGATTGAAACTGTTTATCCCTTTTTGAAGCTACACATCGATCCTAACATGATGATTGAAACTGTTTATCCCTTTTTGAAGCCAAACATCGTTCCTAATATGATGACTGAAACTGTTTATCCCTTTTGAAGCTAAACATCGTTCCTAATATGATGATTGAAACTGTTTGTCCCTTTTTGAAGCTACACATCGATCCTAATATGATGATTGAAACTGTTTATCCCTTTTTGAAGCTAAACATCGTTCCTAATATGATGATTGAAACTGTTTGTCCCTTTTTGAAGCTAAACATCGTTCCTAATATGATGCTTGAAACTGCTTATCCTCTTTTTGAAGCTAAACATCGTTCCTAACATGATGCTTGAAACTGTTTGTCCCTTTTTGAAGCTAAACATCGTTCCTAATATGATGATTGAAGCTGTGTGTCCCTTTCTGAAGCTGAACATCGTTCCTAATATGATGATTAAAACTGTTTCTCCGTTTTTGAAGTTAAACGTCTTTCCTAATATGATGCTTGAAACTGTTTGTCTCTTTTTGAAGTTAAACACATGTTTGTGAATTGAATGTTTGAAGTCTTTTATCCTGTTATATAAGTAAAACACTGTACGTTTTTAAGGTATATCCCGTCCTTGAATTTAAATATAAGATTCTGAATTTATATTTGAACCAGCTGAACCTCTTCTGCAAGTAAATATCCTTCTCGCACATTCACGTAATGTCGCGTGGCAGCAGTCAGCATTTTTTTTTGTTTGAGAAATATTAGATACGAGACTCATTTCGGAGTCTCATCCTTTCTGATAATTTTTCATGGCTTGCCTTTGTACCTACAGGAAAATGTTGGGATAGTAACTTATCACGTGTAGTTTTCGTGGTAAGATTCCAGAAGATTTTGGGACGACTATATCTACTAAATTCCTCTCAGGCAAACACTCGCGTCATGTGGATAAAGTAGGCCAAAATTTTAGAGACTGACCGTATCTTCATAATCAGGGTTCTGGTACGAGGGAGATATTAAAAAAAACACCTATGCCAAACTTTGACAACTGAGTTTTGAACGCAAAACACTCAGTCATAAAGAGATGTATGAGGAATAGCAAAACTTATCTAACCTTCATTTCCAGCACAGATCGACTGTAGTTGTATCCAACAGTACAGGTCCTTACCCTGGCGTTTTTCCACGGATAACTCACTTCTTACCAAGGTAGACAAAAGTGTTTTTGAAAACAGTTTCCTCGTTTCAGAAACTTGATGACGGAGTTGCATTCATTCTCGGAAACTTTAGTCTAACTCAACCACCAGATGCAAGACTTTATTTTACACAAACACACACACATACACACACACGCACACGCACGCACGCACGCACACACACAAACACACACGCGCGCGCGCGCGGAATAACGAGACGGTTCTACTAGAGTCTAGAAGGATATTCATATTTCTCTTCGTCAAACGAGGTAAAGTTCACCCTATAACAGGCCATGAAGGCCCAGAAGGGCATAGGATGTATGGCTCTACTCTTTCTTTAACTTCGGCGCTAGGTGGGGGGTGGGTGGTCAACGCCACGCCCCAGCCACTTTACCCGCGGGAGAAAGATACTCGGTACCCGTTGTACAGGAGGCTCGGTGGACCTCAGGGCCGGTCTGGACGGGTGCGGAAAATTTCGCCCTCACCGGGATTCGATCGCCAGACCGTCCAGTCCGTAGCCAGTCGCTATAACGCCCGCACTCTCGCGACCATGTGTCGTTCCTGCAGTGATACGACCTCCTAAAACTGCACCACGACTGTTCGCTTATCCGGCTTGTATAGGAAAGAGGAGAAATGTATGCAGGGTTTTTGTGGGTAAATCCCGGGAAAAAGACTGCTTGGAAGACCTAGACGTAGATGGAAGGATAATATTAAAATGGCTCTGTATGAAATAGGAAGGGAGTGTGGACTGGGTGGATCTGGTGTAGGAAAGGGAGACATGGCGTGTTTACACACGGTATTAGTGGTGAAGGGACCCGCAGCAGACGCTTCGGACGCACCGCAGCCTTGTGGCTTATTGTGCAACCCCATGATGAAGATGATGATTATTTTTTATCCTTTTCCTAGTAATGGAGCACCAGTGGAATGAAACTGACAGGGGAAAACCGAAGTACTCGGCGAAAAACCTGTCCCAGTGCCACTTTGTCCACCACAAATCCCACATGGACTGAGCCGGGATCGAACCCTGGCCTTCGCGGTGGTAGGACGGCGGCTAACCGCCTGAGCCATGGCACGGCCTACACACGATAGTAAACCTTCGTGTTCCATAAGATGCGGGTAATTTCTTGATTAGGAACTGCTGCTACCTTATCAAGAACGACTTAGCTTCATGTACGTAGTGACCAGTAAGAAGGCGTGATGTCATATAATCATGACGTCATCTATAGCCAATTCTCACGAATTCGCCAGAGACAGGAACGGAGAGACATATTGCTTGTAACTGTGTTGCGATCTGGCATAACTCTAACTGGTACGCTGAGAATGACAGGCAGGGACTGAACAGTTTGAAGAGGAGACTTCAATAAGGGCGGAGACCCGGGGAGGGGCAGCTTATCACGATTCCAACAGACTGCTAATGAGATCTCGTTGTGACGACCAAACACGATCAAATGAAGTTATAACTAGGAACACATAGAAGGCTGCTTGCTGATCCACCATCAAAATACACAGCCTGTCCTTAGGGCATGTTGGCAGGACCACACAAGATGGTTTCCTCTCCTCAAATAGGAAATAAACCACCTCCTCTCCCCACCACCTGTCTTATACCACCTCTTTACTCTTGTATAAAATGGTAACGAGATTCTTATTATATGTTTCAGACACGAAAAACTAACGCTTTTGTGTATTCTAAACTAAACACAAAACGAAAGGTACAAATTACATGATAAATTCCATAAACAATTTATCTCTAAAGGGAAACTGTACTCATCACAATAATCGCCATTATCCTGTGCGGACGTTTAGTAAGGTGGATATCTGCGCATAAAAGAAACCACAGTTCATGGAGTAGACACAAAGCATATAAATCAATTACAGTTAAACGTGGTTACAACGACAAAGTTTTAGCGACACCTCGGCTATTGCGTCAGATATTCTGTAGTACCAATTCCTCACTGTTAACCATAACATTATATTCCTCGGTTAAAACAACACTCGTTTACAGCGACACAATATATTCTGTCCCCTGCATGACGTTATAACCGAGTTCGACTCCATTGCAATTAGTTGAGGAATAAAGACGCGCTTTTGGCTCTGCCATTTTTACGCTTCATTCCTTTGTGGGAGAAAAGAATTACACTGACTAACATTGCTTGACATGTACTTGCATCGTAGCTAATTATTTATACAGGTTCGTGTTTACATTCTTACTGATTACGAATTTGCAGATTTTCTGTGCCCCACAGCCTCCAGACCGGCCGTGTGAGCACACAAGACTCCAGACTCCCTTTCAGTGGGTACCAGATTATTTCCCCGGACGTAAAAGAGTTGGAGCGGAAAGCTCACCACTAACTTTCATAATGCTTCGGTTAGAAATGTGTGGAGCTGTTAGTCCACTCCACCATACACTTTCATGCCGTGGCGATGAGCACAGAAAACCGAACAGACGCCTGTGTGATCGTATAATCGGAACACAGGGATTAATATGAAAAATCTATACCCATAGGTTGGCCTATTTTCCAGTATTCACTTCCAAACATTCTTTGTGAAAGGATTACACCATCCTGCAGAATCCCAGGGGGATGGCTTCCCTGTACAGACATTTATTTATTTTTCACCACCGTCTCTGCAAGGCATCCATATTTATATCACCAATAATGATCAGACAGAGAATATTCATACTTAAAATTGCCCATACCGTGTGGTACCTATTATAACAACATGTATTACCAGCAACTCGGACGTAATATTGAAGTACGATATTGGGGGTGGGGGTGGGGAACTCTATAAGACTGCCGACATGTTATACCGTAACATGTCGGCAGTCGTATAAAGTTTGTTATATTGTATCTGAAAATTGTGTGCAAGTTGATAGTAACACGTGTGGTTATACAGATACGTCGAAATGCTCTTGCAAGCCACATTCTTCTCTGTATTAGGAATGTTTTAGCGAAGTAAACGAAGACGACGACGACAACAACCACCACCACCACCACCACCACCACCACAACCACTACCGCCGCCGCCGCCGCCACAACCCCCACCACTACCGTCGCCGCCACCACCACCACCACTACCATCACCACCACCACCACTACCGCCGCCGCCGCCGGCACAACCACCACCACCACTACCGTCGCCGCCGCCACCACCACCACCACCACCACCAATACTTAGTATCTTGTACAGCACAGCAGTAAAATGACCTTACGCAATGTGTGCCAGCCTTAATTTGCGGGCGGCAGCCGGGAGAGCTCAGTCGGTATAGTGCATAGGTTACTGACTGCACGATACGGGGATCGAATCCCGCCACAGGCAAGGTACTTCTCCGAAATGTCCAAACCTTTTCTGAGGTTTATCCGCCTCCGACTCAATGAGTACTGCGGAGGGGACGGAGGTTCCCTGCGGTGGAAGGCCCGCACAAAGTTCTCCACTCACCTACTTCCGGTGCCGAGGTTAGGAATGAGTGGAGCTACATATATGCTCCCCCTACACAACTTCATGGCGCGTATAGGGACAAATTTATCTAACTTCGCTGTAGGACTCTTTCGTAGGAGTCCGCCAAGCTCCTGTTTCATGAATTCAACTGAAACATCTGACATGAAGATCAGATGAAGGCAAACTGGCGGTCATCGTTCTGTCGTCGCTTCTACATCCGCAGTTTTACTAGCCCCGACGTCTTAAGTGCGTGATTCTTTGATTATTTCATGAAGCTCTGCGAAAAGCAGTGTAATATACAGAGTCGATTAAGTTGATACCCTATGCCGTGCCATGGCTTACACGGTTAGTCGCCGACGTCTCACCACAGAGACAGGGGGGTTCGATCCCGGACAGTCCATGTGGGATTTGTGGTGGACCAAGTGGTACTGGGAAAGGGTTTTCGCCTGCGTACTTAGGTTTTCCCCTGTTAATTTCATTCCACCGATACTCCATTACATGGAGAAATGAAAAAAATCTAATCACCTTCATCGCAGGGTTGCACAATAAGCCTCAAGGCTGCGGTGCGTCCGCAGCGTCTGCTGCGGGGCCCTTCAGCACGAAAAAAAGTTGGAATCCTAACGAACGGAGATCACAAGGGCCAGAAACGGAGAGTCCGCATCTAATTCAACACAGACCATACTATTCCGATATTCGCCTTAAGAGGCTGAGCAAACCATGAAAAAATCAGTTAAGATTGCCGGCAATTTGAACGAGATTTAAAATTAATAATTCACGTTTAGAGGTATAGAATGTTACAGCCTGCATGTCCGAATGCCACATGTCTATAGCTTGAACTGAGATTCAGACTCACTGTCTGACCCTTTAAAGACGAAGCATATCTGTTTTATACAGGGACTCAGTGCGTACCGCGCTGTAAACACTCTCCACTTCGGTTATAAAAACCAATCTCTTAATGTTTTATAAGGCAAAAGTTGCTGTTTGTTCTGAGATCCGTATAAAACACATAAACGCAATGTGGGCACCACGTAGAACTTTTTAATGTTAAACCTGGTCGTATGTAAAGTTACCGCTAGGCTTTAAAAGGTTAAGATGCTAAGCGATAAGGTCATCCATAAAACCAATACTTATCCGTCAGACACAAGTCTGTGTTTGGAAATCAGAAAATTAGCTACATGTTTCGACTTAAGGCTAAGCCATTGTCCGGCTAAGTACTGAAATTAAAAAGATAAAATTTTGCAGTTGCAATTCTTAAATATATATTCAGCTCTGAGTAAAGGGCAATTTATATGGTCCGAAAAGACACTTCCAGTTGCGGGGTGTATCAAGGATAGTATAAGGGGAAAACAGGCACTAATGCCGCTGGGCACAAGTAATACTCCCGTTAACATTTGGTCTGCACGTAAATCACTTCGCCGCGGCTGTGAAATAACCCGTAGTGAATCTGAATGTCAACACAGCAACGGCTGTAACAGACCGGAAAGTCAGGCGTGTCTATGTGCCACCCACGTAGCAGGGAAACGTCAATCACACTGCAGCCAGTACTGTTGCCTAAATACCTCACTGATGCCAAGACTTTCTTGAAGCTGAGAAGTTATTTAGCTGGTCAAATACTTCCTTGTTTTTGTGAAGCCCGTTAAGTAATCAATAAAACCCGGAACTGTACCACATCCTAAGCCACTTCAATCTAATCCGCATCCCATAACTGTTGTACTATTTTAATATTGTACTTCCTTGTACTACGTACGTATAGGTCATTGACACTTTGTGAGTAAAATTTTGCACACGTACCCGATAACCATTTACACAATACATTTTTTTATGGTGAAGGGCCCCGCAGCAGATGTTACGGACATACTGCAGCCTTGAGGCTTCGTGTGCAAACCTGTGATGAAAATTATTAGTTTTTTCGTTTTTCCTTGTAATGCAATACCGATGGCATGAAACTGACGGGCGGAAAACCGAAGTACTCGGACAAAACCCTGTCTCAGTGCCACTCTGTCCACCACAAATCCCACATGGACTGACACGGGATCGAACCCGGGCCTCCACGGTGTTAGGCCGGTGACTAACCCTCTGAATCATGGCACGGCCTACAAAATACTTGCTACACTTTTGTGCGAAATCTGTCTGATCATTCTAATAGCATTTATTGAAGAGTGCGACTTCACAGCTGCTCCTTAACATTTTAAAGCCTAGAGGTAACTTTATGCACCACCTGTTTTAAAATTAAAAAATTCTACGTTGTGCCCACATTGCGTTTATGTGTTTTGTACGGATCTCAGAACAAACAGCAACTTTTGCCTTATAAAATATTAAGAGACTGGTTTTTATAACCGAAGTGGTGAGTGTTTACAGCGCGGTAGGCACTGAGCCCTTATATAAAACAGATACGCTTCGTCTTTAAAGGGTTAGCAAGTTCCTCAGTCATACACGTACTTCAAATTTCTAACGTCCAAATATTGCTTCCACTACAGGAGCGTGAAGCAGAATTCTCACGTGCACTGCGTGCTGAAGATGACGTGTGCAGCTGTATTTCGTCTACCTCACACATTTTTACGATGACTTGTTTGAGCGCACAGACCATTTTGTTTAAAAATAATCGAGCACTTAAACCAAATTGTAAGTGTGTCATAAAGAGGACACGGTGAAAGGCCAAGCTATCCAGGTTGACTCCCTGTTAACATGGACATTACGTCGAAGTTAGTGGTCAGCTTTACAACATCTCCGGTTCTCCCGCTAGAAAAGACAGCCGGCACCCACTGACTAGGCAGGTGGATGGACCCCAGTGCCCGTCCGGATGCTTCGGAGACGAGAAAGTCTCTTGTGTCTGCTGTGACCGAACAGTCCCTAGCCTAGTCACCTTCCTTATTGTTGACACGCGGCTTTATAAATATTATGGGCTTACTCCTTTGCATTTTAATGTTATCAGCACAGGAGACAAGTGAAGCTCCGTGACAAGAAGTGCAAAAATCAGGTAATCCTGCTGTCCATGGGAGTGGGTCACGACAGTCAATTAATTCGCCAGAGTTATGTCCAACAAGAGTTGTGCAGTGCCAAAAGACAACACAGCGGGCAGCATGGTATACTGAACACGTTTGTTTAACATTTATTAAGCTGAGTAGTTTTAAGAAATATTACGCAACACTCTCTTCGTTGAAAATTTCAAGTAAGTTTATAATAGCACACACAGTATACATACTTTTTTTTTTGCACGGCGCAACAGCCCCTAGAGGGCCAGGACCTCCTCATTATCGAAGCTTCACGATCACACTTAGACACACCACACTCGGTAGGACTCCTCTGGACGAGCGATCAGCCCGATGCAGAGACCTCTGCTTGACAATACACAACACTCACAAGAGACAGACATCCATGCCACTGGAGGGATTCGAACCCCCAACCCCAGCAAGCGACCAGCCACAGACCCATGCCTTAGACTGTGCGGCTAGTGGGATCGGCATATACGTGCTTAGATACGCACACGTATAACTTATACATACACAGGATGTTCCAGGATGATTCTGCCATACTTCGGGACAACGTTCCTTAGGTAAAATTGCATCGATATAACCAAAAACAGCTATATGTGAAGTTGAAAGGTCAAAGAAATAACGGCGGGAGAAATTTTAAGGAACGAGAACTATTGTGCACTCGCTGATTACCAAATACATATAAAAACGACGAGAAATTTATAGTTCTTGTAATGTTCATACATGTACTTAGCATCTATTTAACATCCGGGTGACAAATACACTGACTACGTAAGAAGATCTCGCAACAGTTTCACAAAAATCGTCCTTAGGTTTCGAACTACACTTTACATGGCACACTCGCCTCCGCATTCCTTGTCTTGGCTATAGCCTCAAGGAAGAACGTGCGCGGTCTACGGATAGCACAGCACGTTACAAAAGGTACAGCACGTGAAACCGCAGGAAGGCCACATTTTTCCAGTGTTACCCCCGTAAGCGTTCAGCTTCGGATGCAGGTGTGCTTGGTTACATCGAAGTTAATTCACCTAAGCGAAGTTCTCCTGAACCTAAGTAAAATAGATTACGCATAAAACATCCTGGATAGCCCTAAATAAGCTGCCGCGGAGGTACACGTTCGATCCTGTACCGGTCCAAGTGGGATTTGTGGTGGACAAAGTGTAAATGGAAGAGACTTTCTCTTTGACTTTCCCTTCTTCCCTCTAAGCGCTTCATATTCATATGTCATTCATCTAAAACGAACACTATATAATCATAGCAGTTGATAGTGCCACTACATAAAATCTCCTCACTTGTCAGTTCCAAAGAGTAAGTAAAACTTTCCTTTGTTTTGGAATAAAATTTCAAGTAAGTATACAAATTGCAGACACTGCCTGAGGCAGATACTGACTCTGACCACAACTTACTGGTTGCTAAGTTCGGCACCAGGTTGAAGAAAATTATAAGATTCCAAAAGAGCAGACCCAGATGGGTTTTGGATAAGTTATATGCTCAAAGACAAAGCGTGCGGGATACTCTAGAAGAGAAACTCGGTTCATTTGAATGTGAAAGAGAGAATGCTGAGGTGCAGTGGAAGAATATAAAGGAATGTGTGTTAAATACTTTAAGTGATTTGGTAGCGAAAGTCAAGAACAGAGCAAGAAAACCATGGTTTAAACAGGAAATGGTCAGTAAAATGGATGAACGACGGAAATGAAGTTATTGGATTAGCTTAAGGACAGGCGAGGATACTCTCATTTGAAGGAAGACGCTCTAAATCGCACTGTGTGGAGAAATCGTTTTGGAAGAGGCATTGGCCGTCTTTAGACAGACTACTGGATGATGATGACACAAATTATGTTTAAATACAAAGCTACTATTATACCGATAGATATAACTATAGTGAAGTTATTCGCATACAGTTGGAAAAAGAAAATGCTACCGCTCAAGCGATTAACCTTTTAAAGCCTAGCGGTAACTTTACGTACCACCAGGTTTAACATTAAAAAATTCTACGTGGTGCCCGCATTGCGTTTATGTGTTTTGTGCGGGTCTCAGAACAAACAGCAACTTCTGCCTTATAAAATATTAAGAGACTGGTTTTTATAACCGAAGTGGAGAGTGTTTACAGCGCGGTACGCACTGAGTCCTTATATAAAACAGATACGCTTCGTCTTTAAAGGCTTAAAGTGCCTCGAAGTTACAGAAAGCTATATATATATGTATATATATATACACACACACATATATATATATATATAATGGAGACATTCATCCAGTTTGTCACAAACTCTGTTTTCAACGCAACTGATCAGCTTGGATGACCGTGAAAACGGTGGAAAGATAAATTTAGTCTCGGAACAAATCATAATGACTCGGAAGAAAACAATTATATTATCATATAAGAAAAAAACAATGATTATGGCTGCACTGTGAGTCAATAAGTAAGAGGAATTCCTGGATTATATCCAAAACCAAATATTACTCGCCGAATGCCTTATCTTAACCAGACAAAATTACTTCAATGTTTTTTACTTCTGCTGACTACGGTAGTACTGTTGTTCTCTGAATAAGCTGCTGCGTTTAAGAGCTGTTTGACAAGCAAAAAGAATCAAGCTGTGGAGTTCAATGTTGCGTTTCGTCAGTTCACGGTCCAGCAAAGCCCTGACATGATTGAGGTCTATATGAAAAAACAACTCAAAATATCAGTTCATGTAACATAAAACAAGAAAAAATCACCGTGGTCTAATTCAATAAAAGCCCTGATGTAGCGTTACATTCCCAATAGATTACAAGAAATCCGCATTCCACTCTGTGGATCCTACACAGACAACCTCGGAGGTCTCGCGGTATGTAAAATTCCCACTCACCGCTTCTCGCTTTGAACCATTCATTTTTTCCACCCCAATTTGTTCATCTTCAGGAATGTGAGAAACAATGCGCTAGGGATCAGAGGCGAAAAAAGAAAAGTTTCTCAAATAGATGGTAACTTGGATTTGCAGACGTTACAGTATGTGTTTTCAAACACGCTGAACTCCAGAAAAGTTCTTTATCGCAGGTTTAAAACCATTCCTGATTTATTACACATGGAAGTTTAACTGAAACCCGCTCTATAAAGAGGTTTCAAAAGGTCCTGAAACCATGATAAATTACAAGCTGTCAATACCCAATCATAAAATTATATTTCAGACCTCTCAATTTTTCCTCGCTTTTCTCGACCACTCCAACGTTTAAACGAATGATACCAGATAATTTGTCAGTGTTGTGAATTTAACTGTCACGTGATTAGAACTTTTAATGGAGAAGAATGAGATGGGCGGGGCATGTGGCACGTATGGGGGAAAAGCGAGGAGCATACAGGATTTTGATGGGGAAACCTGAGGGAAGAAGACCACTTGGGAGACCAAAGCGTAGATGGGAGCAAAATATTAAAAGGGATCTTCAAAAGTGGGATGGGGGCATGGACTGGATTGAGCTGGCTCAGGATAGGGACAGGTGGCGGGCTCTTGTGAATGCGGTAATGAACCTCCGGGTTCCATAAAAGGCGGGGAATTTCTTGACTAGCTGAGACACTGTTAGCTTCTTAAGAAGGCCTCTGCTCCATGGAGTTAGTTAGTTAGTTAGTTAGTTAGTTAGTTAGTTAGTTAGTTAGTTAGTTAGTTAGTTAGTTAGTTAGTGATTAGAACTTTTAACACAGTTTGACAGTGTACATCCTAACGTAACAGACGGTTACAGGCAGTTCAAACGAAGGTGATGCCCCTGTCGTTGAGCTACCAGTAGCAGTTCGGAAGAAGTTGCTGGTACACTTTCAGGGTAAAAGTATCATTTCACCACGAAATGTAACCACTTATCAGTTTGCACCATGTTACGCATCAGAAGACCGGAATCGAAAAAGATAAGGATAGGAGATTTCTGTTGCTAGAACGTTCTGTAATAACTGTATAACTGTATAACTGAATAACTGTAGCTCTACTACTGCCTCTTACTTAAGAGAAACTAACTGGCCTCAACAATGGGTACAGCCCCGGAACGCTTGCGAAAACAATTCGGCGCAAACATACAGGTCCTGTCAAAAACATGATTCTATATCACTACATGACTTCCTTTTATCGGTCACGATTTGTTAGGGGTTTCATTTCTAACAAACCAAAAGGCAAAATTATGCACAACTCTAACAACACAGAACACTAAAGAAAATAACCATATTATCTCACACGCACTCCCTGTGGCCGCGCGGTCTAAGGCATAGGACTGCGGTCGAACGCTTGCTGGCTTCGTGGTTTCGAATCCCACCGGGGGCATGGATGTCTGTCTCTTGTGAGTGTTTGTGTTGTCAGGTAGAGGTCTCTGCGACGGGCCGATCCCTCGTCCAGAGGAGTCCTACCGACTGTGGTGTGTGTCTGAGTGTGATCAAGTGAAAATAAACAACCGCGACACCTGCTGTGAGTAGGTAGAAGAGGGCACGGCTACGAAACGATCTCACACGCACAAAACACGACTGCACTTCGCACTTCAGCGTAACGTGTTTTTAACTTGAATACATCGGTTACTGCTCACAAACAAGGGACGGTAGGTTTTATCCAACGCAAACAACTGCGAAGGTCAATTGCAAACTCATCTGTCATTGTCAGTACATTTATTGTCAGGGTTAAGTGTACTTAATACGCATGGCGATTTGTGCGTTCGGTCAGTTCCCCTCTTCAGGTGACTGGATGTCATGATACAGAATGATTAATTAAGTAATGACTCTACGACACCGCATTAATTAATTAATTAATTAATTAACAGCGCAGTAAATAAATAAATTAATTAACTCAGCGCAGTAGAGTCCTTCTTGAGAAGCTAACAGTCTCTCAAATGGTCTACAAATTCTACACGTGTTATGGAAGCCGGCCGATCCCAGCAACCGCGCAGTCTAAGGCGTGGGTCTGCGGCCGAGCGGTTGTTGGGATCGCGGGTTCGAATCCCACCGGGGTCATAGATGTTTGTCTTTTGTGAATGTATGTGTGTTGTCAGGTAGAGGTCTCTACGATGGGCCGATCCCTCGTCCGGAGGAGTCCTACCGACTGTGGTGTGTGTCTGAGTGTGATCAAGTGAAAATAAACAACCTCGACACCTGCTGTCAGTAGGTAGAAGAGGGAAGGACTACGTTATGGAAACCGAAGGTTGATTCCCGTGCTCACAACAGCCTGTCATTCTTCCATATCCTGATCTACCAATATCCAGTCCACGCACGCACGCACGCACGCACACACACTTACTTATTTAAGATACCTTTTATTTCTCCCCCAAGGATGGCATATGCTCCGCCCACACTTGCCATGATTTTATCATGCTAATGACATTTGCTACAAGTACTAATCACAAAAGCAGCCAATACGCAAATTTTCTCCTTCCTTTCGTAACTTTCTTCCTCTTAGGTATAAATACTCTCCTGCAGACACTGTTTTCAGAAGACCCTCAGTCTGCTTGCAACATCTATTCACATCGTCGCGGTATGACAAATTCTTGTGTCTGCCGCATTTATTTAAATTATATTTTCTCCTACACGTTTCCACCGTCACAGTCATCCTCAGGCAGTTCGTCCGGTAACACAGAGATCGAAATAACTGACCTTGTATCGTATCCTATATGTCACAAATCTAATAGTTAATAAATGATAAATTTAAAAGCAATGTTAAAAATATCAAAATTAAATGAAAAGATTGGACAAGAGTAATAGCGAAGTTCTGCGCTGCGCATTTAGGGACACAGTGTTATCTCATTCACTGCGCAGTCTGCCTCGCGACAGGTTCATAGCCTTTCAAAAGTGAGTTTCCCAGAGAAGGCGATCTCGTGCTTCTTCTTCCAAATTGTTATCTCTCCTTTCCCTCAAGGTCATCAAATAGCCGCTTAATTCTTCTTCCTCGTCTTCCCGTCTTCTCTGTTTTCCTTGTATCTTTGAGTAACGTGTTTTATAAGGCAGTTGCTAACGCATATGTGACAAATTCGTTACCACTATTTCCTCTTACTGTATATAAAATTTTCCTTTCTTCCTTTGCTCTATCTAATACTTCATCTTTCACATCACCAGTCCAACTGATCTTCTCCATTCGTTTGCATTATGTACGGTGTCTTGATTCTTCCATTACCAAGTGGGATATGTTTTTGGCTTACATTACGTACCCCATTACAAAATAATTTCTTTAACCGAAATGTTACGAACTGCTTTAAAATAATCGCAGTCTTTTTACGGCAGAAATTAAGTCTTACACCCTTACAAGAAAACAGGTGAGATTTTAGTACTGAATATTTGAATCTTTATGTTTTTAGACAGCAGACGAGAAGAAAGATGATTCTGAACTGAACACCAGCCATCCTTTCATCGAGTTTCTCTCATCTGCTCCATAGGCCTACACACGGAGCACTTTCAGTTCTTAAATACAGCCAACCGCAGACGCTGGACACTACCCAAAGTAACAACAATACTTAAGGGCTGTCCGTACCAATTTGTAAGTGCATAAAAAAGAATTGAAAATTTTCCGTGCGTTTCCTCATAAACGCACGATTTTATATCAAATACTAATTACCCTATGCGCAATTTTGAGTTTTAAACGTGCTTAAGCACCGACAGGCCTACTCCTATGTACAGTCCGCCATGAATATGTAATAAGCAATTACTTTCATATGTTGTTAATTCGTACAGGACGGATTTGTTAGTGCAGCCTGGCGTGTGTTATCGCAGCCTTTCGTCCTCTAAGTTCTGGCAGCTTTCTATAAAGTCGAGACATTTTCAGAATGCTCCTTTTTTTTTACACGATTGCCCTAGAGTAAACAAGGCGTGGGTTTGCATGTCGTATATTTAATCATCAGGCTACGTGGGGGTCCTTTAGGAATTAACAAGATGGGTACAAAAATGATGGGTCATTTAAACAATCATCAGGAAACTATTACTGAAATTCGTGCTGTACCACAAAAGCTGCATTGTTAACAACGATGCTCTGTAGAATTTCAACTGTAGCTAATAAACATTTATAGCCACAATATACTTGTTCCCTAAAGAGTCTTGAACCTTCGAATCCAATTTATATTACGGGTCTTGTTCACCTTACTCGAAATTTCTCTTTGACATTTGCGACTAAGCTCAGTTTGCAACGTGTGGCTACTTAATGTCATTAAAATACCAAATTATATGGCTTACTTTTTGGAGTCCGCCAGTATTTCTCCTTGAGCACAAATCTCATGTTATTCCTCGAAGTGACATCATTGTTCTTCGTACAGTTTTTCTCTGTAAATAGATAAATATTGTGAAAATATTATTTGAGCCTATTTTTATCATAGAAAAAATTTTGTCATAAAAGTGCATTTACAGAATTAATTATTTCGATATATTTGCTATTTAAAAAGGGATATAAGGAAATAACAAAACAGAGACACAGAAAGAAAGGAAAATTGAGGAAAAGGAAGGAAAGAAAGACAGAGATAATTCAATATATGAATACATATTTACCAAAGTACATGTCGTCACATCTCAGAATACCATCATTTAGGATGGACATTACGAAGGAATTGCCGTCAAAGCGTGAAATATTTTACAATTACATATCACTATAAGTCATACAACTAATGCTGAATTCAGCAGCAAATATTTCTCCATATCTCCTCCTGCTTTAATAATGTCAAATTCAAGTCCTATTTTCCGATGTCACAAACACGATTCTGAGCAAAGCGTTACGTATAACGAACACATCGGTTCGAATATGAAAACTGCACTATCAATTTCATAAAATTTGAAAGTGCTTTATTTTGTAAACAGCCGCGAATAACCAGTAAAATACGATATACCTTTCATCCATTTACATTTTTCAAAGAACAGTTGATTCATGCGGTTGATGTTGGTCTGCGTCTGTATTAGGTTACAAGCGCTACATGACGTTTCGACAGCAAAGGCAACGCAAGGAACGCTGTTCATACTTTGGAAAGCGGCCAATAAAATAATATCACTCAACACGACGAAGTATTATACTGGGTTAGAGGCCGGACGTCTGGGCTGTCAGGGTTCAATTTCAGTCACAGGCAAACATTTTTATCTCCAATAAATCGGCCGGAATGGCTCTTGGTGTCATCCAGCATTCCATCCAGCGGGTACCAAGGGATCCTTCCCCTGCGATTGAAACGGCCGTGACGTAAAACTGCCCACTTACCCCCGCCTAGTATCGACGTTAAGAAAGTGCGGAACAATACCTCCACTCTCAAATATGCCTTTAGGGAGTAGTGCTTAATACAACAAAGAAACACTTCATTTTTATTTAATTTTACACATTCAAAAATCCCAGAAAATATCCCCCGTTGCCTGCAAGTGAAATTCACTAACCCCAAGGCCCGTTCCTCCTTTCTTAACTGCAAAGAACCTAATAAGAGTCTTAGATATTATCAAATTGATAGTCTTACAAAATGCATACAGGCAGATGGATGTGAATTTTGCCTGGTATGGCCCCTATACTGAGCACAAAAGATACAGAAATACATTTTAGTAGTCTACACCTGCAGTGCAATAGACATAGACAAATGAATTTATTTCCAACTTGCAGCACTAGTTCATACATTAAGGTTACTCCTACACGTTTCAGCCACAACATATGGCCGTCTTCGGGGAGTATATTTACACAAAGGTCATATACAATTAAATACAACATCGGCTTGGTAAATGGTAAAATCTAACTTAAAAATAAAACATAGCTATACATAAATACAGACAATATTACAGGTAAAACATACAGGATCCGATTAGTAACGTTTGTATCAACACATCTTGTCTTCTAATTTTATACTTTGTACACCGCGCATATTATTCTTTTCTAAGGTAAACCAACAAATGCACAAATATTCAGATCACTCTATTAAAACGCCCCTACATATGTTCCGCTAAGCGAGTTACCATCATCAGGGGGTTACATCAAAAGTTGTAACCACTGGTTACATGTAAACACTGCATGGTTCTATATTAGAAGATAGGATACTATCACGTCACGGTCGACTTGACATGACAGTATCCTATCTTCTGAGATACTAAAAGATACTATCATGCCAAAGTCGACTTGACATGATAGTATCGCATCTTCTAATGTAGAACCATACAGTGTTTACACGTAACCAGTGCTTAAAACTTTTGATGTAACCCCCTGATAATGGTAATTAGCTTATCGAAACATATGTAGGGGTGTTTTAATGTAGTGATTTGAAAATTTGTGCATTTGCTGGTTTAGATTAGAAATCTTGTCTTCTAGTTAGATTTGTAGTTGTACGTCTCTATGTTGCCATGATGCATATTCCATGGACGAACACGCTGCACTGATCTTAATTTCTATTTTACTATTTACCAAGGACAATGTTATATTTTAATTGTATATGACCCTTGTGTAACATGCACTCCCTGAAGATGGCCAAATATTATGGCCGAAACATGTAGCAGTAATCTTTATATATGAACTAGTGCAATAAGTTGGAAGTTACTTCACCTGTACAGAAATAAATTTTCACGTTTTCGTGCCTGTTCAAGCTTAAGGACAGTACTACTTCAGGGGGTTATTGCAGGTAAGTAAAGACAGACGATACGCCTGTTGCAGAGGTAGCAAATACAGATGTGCAGAGGAAGTGTCGGTTTTCGGTTGGGTGAACACAACAGCTGAAGAATTTCCTCAGCACCGCCTTAAGGTGTCCGACGTAAGCTAAACCCCAAACACATACTTAACAACAGAATATGCAGAACAATTTAAAGAGAGGGTGGGAAGAAGGCGGGAACTAACATGTGGAAGAGTTCATCCAACCACAAGAAGAGGATTTGACATGAACACCAATTATCATAGCCACGGGGCACAGTAGGCCGACCCAAGAGCGAAACTCAAATATGGTGGTTTTGATACAAGAAGCGATGGAGGGGCGAATGCTGTCATTCTTAGATGTTACCTAAGTAGCAGAAGGAACCGCTTTTTATATAAGAGTTCAACGCCAGGTGGGTAGGAAATAAACTTTCAAATTCTACTCCATTATGTGCAAAATATATCGCAGATTTTTACACATGGAACATGTTAGACAGGCGAAACACTTCACTGTGGTTTTGAAACTTTTCCCTATACGATATTAAAGATCTACCCGATTTTCCTTGATTATTTTCTTCTAATTCTGCATGCATTCTAAGGCATTAAATATGACAGGCTGCCACCCGTGTACATAAATTTGTCTGCGCTGTTCAGCAAATTTTGGAAGACATAAAGAATTAACACGCGTAAAGAAAATTCCGTCTTTCCAAATTTCAGTTGCAGCACATCATTCACAAAGTTAAACTGTTTGCATTACGTCAAATAATATATTTTTAATACAACTTGTTATATAGCTATTTCGGCACACCCATGCATAAAAAATAACCACTTAGAAAACTGTGACTAGCAGCAGGTAGGCCTAACTCGAGGAATCATGAAATGCCGTCATTAAAGATCAATAATGTCAGTTCACATTAAACTTAACGTACTATTAACCTTTTAAAGCCTAGCGGTAACTTTACATACCACCAGGTTTAACATTAAAAAATTCTACGTGGTGCCCACATTGCGTTTATGTGTTTTGTACGGATCTCAGAACAAACAGCAACTTTTGCCTTATAAAACATCAAGAGATTGGTTTTTATAACCGAAGTGGAGAGTGTTTACGGCGCGGTACGCACTGAGTCCTTATATAAAACAGATACGCTTCGTCTTTAAAGGGTTAATTACATAAAAGGCAAAGCAGTCCCATTACAGGCCTGGGACAGGCCCACAGGGTTCCAGGAGGTTGAGGCTCCCAGATTTGAAGACAGTCGGGCATGAAGGTTGTAAGGTTGTCAACCCTACGCACCGGCCGCCTTTACCCCCCAGGAAATATTCCTGGTATTCAGTTCTGTTAGAAGCTGAGTCGATACTAGGACCATAGCGCGGCCGGAAGGATTACGTCAATGAAAAATTCCAGTGACACCATCGGGAATCGATCCCGCGACAGTCCGACTTTCAGTGCAGTGCTTCAACCAACTGCGCCACCGCGTGCCTGCAGTATTAATTGTAATAACATTTAAAGTAAAATAATCAATTATTACGTTGTGGAACAGAAGGTAATGAAGCCCCGCTTCATGTCACATTGAAGCAGACCGACCCACTGACCTCCCGACACTTTAAAATATAACAAAACATACTACAGTCTCCATTCTATCTAACTGATCGTGGTAATAAACTCGTTTCACAACTGTCGCCAAATTATGTAAAATAAATGAGCTTGCAATGCTTGATCCTTTAACATGGGACCGATAGGTTGTTCCGAAACGTTGATAATTCATTGCCAATCTATACTGCATAACATCCCGGAAAAGCGAAGGTCTCAAGAGAGTTTTTGACGGGGGGAAAAAAATTAAACATATTATTCTCAAAATGAAATATTTCTGTATTAAAATTACGGTTTCCTGGGTCTGTCGTGCCATGTAGTTTGGTCTACTGTTTAAAATGTTTCGGAGGAACCAGTCTACCAGTCTACACGGCATCTCATCCTAGAAGACTGTATTCTTCTAACATACACAAAGTCTGAACATATTTACTGTCCCAGTAATCTGAATGAACTCATATTAGTAAGAAGAACTCATATTATTTATTAATTATTATTAGTAAGAAGAACTCATATTATTTGGTAATTATTATTCATTACTAGTAAGAAGAACTCACATTATTGAGTAATTATTATTCATTACTAGTAAGAAGAACTCATATTATTTAGTAATTATTATTCATTACTAGTAAGAAGAACTCATATTATTTAGTAATTATTATTCATTACTAGTAAGAAGAACTCACAGTATTTAGTAATTATTATTCATTACTAGTAAGAAGAACTCATATTATTTAGTAATTATTATTCATTACTAGTAAGAAGAACTCACATTATTTAGTAATTATTATTTATTATTAGTAAGAAAAACTCATATTATTTATTAATTATTATTCATTACTAGTAAGAAGAACTCATATTATTTAGTAATTATTATTCATTACTAGTAAGAACTCATATTATTTAGTAATTATTATTTATTGTTAGTAAGAAGAACTCATATTATTTAGTAATTGTTATTTATTACTAGTAAGAAGAGCTCACAATATTTAGTAATTATTATTTATTACTAGTAAGAAGAACTTATATTATTTAATAATTATTATTCATTACCAGTAAGAAAAACGCATATTATTTAGTAATTATGATTCATTACTAGTTAGAAGAACTCATATTATTTAGTAATTATTATTTATTACTAGTAAGAAGAACTTACATTATTTAGTAATTATTATTTATTGTTAGTAAGAACTTACATTATTTAGTAATTATTATTTATTGTCAGTAAGAAGAACTCACATTATTTAGTAATTATTATTTATTGTTAGTAAGAAGAACTCACATTGTTTAGTAATTATTACTTATTATTAGTAAGAAGAACTCACATTATTTAAGAAAATCGTCTGTTGCTTGATATCCAACGGATCACTAATCAAGGTTCTCCGTACACTTCGTTTGCCTGATGCAGTTTTTTCAGTTCCATCTGTTGCCCTTGGGGAATGCGATGTATTGTTTGTCATTTTTGTAAGAGTAAGTTTGTTCTGCCGGTATATCAGGACACGGAATTGATTCTTGGGCCCAAATAAAGACACAATCCTCTTAATGCCTAGCCTGAGGCCAGTAAAACGCTCAGATGGCGCTGCAAAGCGGAAGACGTGCAACAACTCAAAAGATGTAAACAATATAATGTAGATTTTTTAATACCTGAGAAGCTAGAAGGGAAGAAACCGCATAATGTGCCCTGTTCTTGTATCCCATTATATTGTTTGCTTCGGTTTGCTTCTGATACGTAGGTTTCTAATTGATCAATAGAGAAACCCTTAAGCCATAGTGATTTATTTAGCATTCGGTTAACTGTGTTTATTTTATCCCCCTTTGAGAAACCCTTCTTCAGTAGGACAATACGCACAATGTGAACATACAAATGGTACGCACCCTGAGGTTGTTTGTGTGTGCGAGATACCTAGACGGGGAAGGAACAGAGTGTGGATAAACACACAGGATACTGGATCAGACAGGGTTACTGTAGCGGTAAAATTACTCGCTAAAATATCTGCTTCACGTGTCGACCCGGTCATCAGCCATCTTTGCGCAGATTGTTATAGTTTCATACAGGCCCACCAGAAATATGCCTGGATAATATATCGGACAGATCAATACCGCTTCCTTCCAAATGCTTTGCAATTCATCATTCATAAATTCATCCCCCCCCCCCCCCCCCCCTCTCCGGGCCTATACGTTCTGAGTTTTTGACGGAGAAGTAAAAAATGACACACGACAATGCCTTATACGGACACAATTCGCTTTGGGTGAATAAAAATTCTTCTGATTAGTGTGTTCAGGAACGTAGCGCTTTGTAGTTCGGTGGACAGGCATTCAAGTTTCGATAGAAACTGCTGTGTGTTTCTTCACGCTAGGATAGTCACTACTATAGCTTCAACACGGGCAAAAAACCTTGCCATTTGACATGTCCCTGGGCAATTTACAGGTCCCCTTCCAATCTCAAAAATTATCTCTCTAAAATTTATAGTTTTCAAACTTGTCATTATACTTCTTGATCTTAGAGTTGCCACTTCACTGCACACTCCACAAAATTCCTGTCATCTCGTATCTGTACAAATCGAAGCCTCTAAAATACCCACATCCTGCATTAACCCTTTAAAGACGAATCGTCTATGTTTTATATAAGGACATAGTGCGTACCGCGCTGTAAACACACTCCACTTCGGTTATAAAAACCAGTCTCTTAACGTTTTATAAGGCAAAAGTTGCTGTTTGTTCTGAGATCCACACAAAACACATAAACGCAATGTGGACACCACGCAAAATTTTTGGATGTTAAACCTGGTGGTACGTAAAGTTACCGCTAGGCTTTAAAAGGTTAAGATTGCCACTTCGTCTGCCTAATTCCAGATTCTTTATCAGACTGTTTTCTTATGGTCTGCGACTGTGACTGTGTAGTATTCTACGTTGTCAAAAGACTTTGAAAAATATGCTGCCTCCATCTTCAAGGTTTAAATGAGAAATGTGAACATATATTTGGGTTACATGGTCAAGATGCAATCAAAGTGATCCACAAGATCATAGCAATCTGCCTACATATCCTAAGAGTATCTTGACTCAACTTACACATTTCTATCCTGAAACTGGAGGCAACTTATTCCACCGAAACATCGGTATCGTCCCATAAGGATAGGCTAAGTGTGTCCATGTCCAAAAACGAAAGTACATAGGGGGGACTTGAGGTATAGCTCCACTTATTCTTAACCTCGGCCTTCGATGGGTACACGGTGTCAAAGCGCAGAAGAACACTGGACAGGTTCGTTATCAGTTTTCACCAAAATTCTACAGGTGTAGAATTTACTCACAAAGAAATAATCGCACGCCTGCACAGGAAATGAACTGAGCACTCCAGAGATGTTTCACATTCCAAACGTTCGGAAGTTATCTTATCGCACGGGTGGCCAGACTTTTGGACTCAGTGATCTGTTCTAAAGACAGAAAATTTTTCGTTATCTACCACAGCAAATAATGTATTAATATTAGGTCAACTACGCAAAGAAATCTGAAATAGGACAACAACATCAAACATATAAAAGTAGAATTGTTCCATTTATTAAAAATTGATCTTTTCAAACCAAAATAATTTACCATAATAAAAAGGTGCTTTTCACTAACCTTCCTATTGCGAACTGGTGCATGGCACTGCGTGTCTTACGATAACTTGCTGAAGAGGAGGGGGGAGGGGGGGTCATAATTACTTAGGCAGAAATCAAGGCAGTATTTTAAATGTCGATCTGTCAGACGGTTTCGGTAACCTGATTTAATTACCTTCATCCGGCAGAAGGCTTCTTCGCAGATGTAGATTGATCCAAAAAATGCTACCAAACAAAGAGCTATTGATCGTACTGGAGCGGCAAATCAATTTTGATAGAGACGAAAACGCGGCAGCGATCTACCAAACAACTGACCGCGATCGACTGTTTGGCCACGCCTGATCTTATTGACATATGCAATTTGCCTTTCGGACGTAACACACAATGGCATCTCCTTTTCTGTATTTCAGACAATTCCAGCTGTAACTGTATCTAGACCAGCAGCTTAAGTTTCTTACATTCCCCACCTCATCTTTTGTCCTTGGTCTAGCCCTCTCTGGTTTGTGGTCTTCAGCTCTGTTGCCTTGTGTTGTTCACAAGGGTTCCTATTTTTCCTTCTTTCCTGTAACATCCTTAGCCTTCATTCCGGAATCGCTTAGTTATTTTTAGTGCCAAATTTTGTCTGCTCGTTTTGATGGGTTAAAACTCTACTCAATTTAATCATCAGAACCTTGTTCGAGGCATTACTATGTTTCCCCAGACACCAACCCGTTTCTTCCTTCTGAATACTACCGCCTGCGAAGCCTGGGAAATGAAGACTGCCTGACTGTAGACCATGAACTACGGCTGTATTGATGGTTGTAGACAAAAGAGAAGAAAAGAAAAGAGAAGAAAAGAAAAGAAAAGAGAAGAAAAGAAAAGAAAAGAAAAAGAAAAGGAAAGAAAAGAAAAGAAAAGAAAAGAAAGGAAAAGAAAAGGAAAGGAAAGGAAAGAAAAGAAAATACATAACAAAAATTGAAAACTCTGACAACAGACTCGCAAGCGTAACATGGCTACAAACCTAAACACAGAATTTTCTTTCAGGTGTTTTCCAAAGTAAACTGAAAATACTACTTGCAACTAAATATTGCAACTACAAACTTGGAAACTGGACACCTAACTAGGTCAGTACATCAGAGTCCCTCTAGAGAAGCCAATAGATTCTCATCTAGCCACGAAAAGCCAAAGGTTCATTACCGCTTTCACATCAGCACGCTATTTGTCCCTACACTAAGACAGACGACTAGAGTCCACGACGCTGCTCCGCATTTTCACATTATTTTCTCACTGACGCCTCTGCCTTAAACATTGTTACGTACATCTCTTTTCACCTATCCATGCCGCATTCTCCTTAATCTGAAGTGAAGTACCACTGACTGGAATAAATAGTTAAAACTTCAGATGTTAAAATATAACAAAGTTTTTTATGTAGTCCAAACCGTGCATTTTTTAGATCACTGTATTCAATTTATTACACCAACCAAATGCACACTATTAGTTGCATATGAGTGTTAAACACGTTGCTCCGACATGTTTCGGCACAAGCGTACCATCTTCACGCAGCGCAATATGTCATGTTTTAAACCAACTGCCAGTGATAAGTTTTTATTTACAAGGTTGCACAGTCTGTAGTAGGCTTCTACAATGAAAATGGCGTTCAGTGGCCTTTCGAGGTCATTCAGGAGCATGACATTATGCTGGGAACAGTAGTCAAATATCGTTAACATCGTTTAGATAAATAATAAACTGTCTTGTCTGGTGGACAAGCTTCTTTTATGAGTGTCAGAATATGTTACATGGTGCTGGACATTCCACTGTATGTCAAAATGATGCTGACAAAAAAATGCGACTCAACGAAACTGATACATGTTATTGTTGCTGTTGCGCATGTTTGTCAGAACACTGTAATCTAAACAAAATGAATCGCCTGGTGTCATACATACTGTGACAATCGGCAGAGACAGCAAGAGGAAACAGGCGCGCATTAACATGACTGGACATTTCGGTTTTCTTCTTCCAATAATCTCTTTTTTATTTGTAATATTTAAATAATTCTGTAAGTCTAAAAACTTATACAATTTTTAACTCTTCTACGTGTAATTTCATTTAAGATCTAAAAGCGTGTAACTTGAATTTAACTAGCAATGTCAGTTTTGAGATCCTCATGGCGGTAAATGTGAAGGCAGCTGTCTTCTGGGCGATGTCGGACTGCGTGGCGTCATATTCCAGCAGACAGCTGTCTTCACAAACTCCGATGTCCTTAATTTAATTTTACCTAACTTTCTATTTTTCCAGCTAACTTCTATACTAAAACACAGGCTTAAACTTTTATAGGAAGCGTCTTCAATGGCCTCTCCGATCCAATTTTTGATTCAGCCAATTTTTATTTCGGTCCGAGTCATGGCGTTGTAACCGATTCAACGATGATGACGGAAATATTCCTCATAGCCTGTAAGGAAATTAAGTAAAAGTGGAATTCCTAAGACGGAAAACTTGTTGCCATTCAACGAACAAAATTAGGAGGTCATCATCTTGGTTTCAAGTTAGATACTTGCACGTAATATTCAATTACGTCGTTTCGTTTCGTTTCGTTTCGTAGTCCTTCCCTCTTCTGCTACCTACTCACACTAGGAGTCGAGGGTTTTTTTTAAACGTTTACTTGATCACACTCAAACACACACCACAGTCGGTAGGACTCCTCCCGACGATGGATCGGCCCATCGCAGAGACCTCTACCTGGCAACACAAACACTGTACAAGAGACAAACATCCGTGCCCCCGGTGCGATTCGAACCCATGATCCCAGCACGCGCTCGGCCGCAGACCTACGCCTTAGACCGCGCGGCCACTGGGATCGACAATATTCAATTACTCAGACCACAAACACCAATCAGTAACCTGTTTCTTTTTTACCTTCTTCTAAAGACAAAATTATAACCATAACTCATTATCCAAGAAAAAAAATATTCATTGACAAGGTACAGCTGTCTCCATGCTTACTTACTCACCCCGTACTGACGTGTGGGGGAGTGCAGCCATTCTCTATATCTCTGCTCTAGATAAGGTACACGTAAATGTTTAATTTCGCGTCCCTTTCACTTCACTCCCCAGGAAATGGCCCCCACTGTCCACCGGATGGAAGTCTGGTGGGGATCCAGAGCTGGCTCGAACAATTAAGAGAATAAAATAATTTCTCGTCTCTGCAGATTATCAGGCCCCTATTCTTTGTCCCTCCACCCTATTACACAGCCAATAAACTGAATACATTTTATATCGTACAAGCAGAGATACGGGGTGATGTGCTCCACCCTGGAAATATGAGCCGGAATGTCAATGACGTGATGTAAAATTAAGAAAATGAAATATAACGTCATCCGTTCTCAATGTTATGACTTCTGTGTACGAAATTGGTCCTCTAGGAAGTGAGGGATAGCTGCAACAGCTCCCGCTGGACACAGAAAACACTGTGGATCCCTTTCTCACAGTGACGGCGGGCATCGTAGTTCCACCTAGCGATATATGGGAAGGGATAACTGTGCAGCTTCGTTTCTTCTCCACAGGACGTCACTCTACGTTACAAAACACTCTGGCGATATACTTTATAAAATTATACCACAATTAATTCCAATATTGCCTATTGTTTGAGGCACACTTCATAAAATTCTTGGTGTTTTTATACAAGAGCCCCACGTTCTGTAACGTTTCACTGTACTGACGGAAGATTTTAAAGGTTTTGCCTCAGAGAGAGGTAGAAAAGCCATTATCGAAATCTAAATCCTTTTTTATGAAGATTTATTCATAATTATAAAATGATTCAAATTTATATCGCAACAATTTTAATTCAAACAATATATTAATATCTGAATGTCACTCTCCCCTGAGAGGACTCTGCTTTGGGCTGTCGGCATAATAAATTCTTTTAAAAATCGTGGGCTGAATATTTCACGTCATAACTTCCAATTTAATCAAAATTTTTTAGTTTCCTCTAAGAAGTAAATTTTATACTTGCCAGAAGTAAACGCCTACGCTTCAGTTTATGTACCGCTGTATGCAACATAAACCTCAGCATTCAGAAACAGGAAATTTTCTTGCTTCGCTAAGTGCAATTTCGTTTCGCAGTGAGTCATCCCTAAATATACCAAGAGAATAAAGAAATGTAAATTAGGTTTTATCTGTAACAGTACCGCGATTTTGTTGCACGCCTGGGAGTCACAGAGATCAGATCTTATAAATACGTATGTGTCAGTTGATCAATGCAATAAAAATTTTAATCTTAGCAGCAAGTCAGTTTATGGTTAACTGGAACTGTATGAGACTACACCAGCTGCAAAGCTCTCGCAAAGTATTACCAAGATGCAGGGGAAACAAATAGAAGAAACAACATCCAGATACAAAAAATGAGCTTAACTACAGAATGAAGTACAAGTATTACCAGAAAAAAAAAGATTTCTTGTTTCTCGGTAGAAGGAGTGGAGAATAATGACAAAGAAACGGGATTCAATTCTAGGTACTTACTACAGCAGGTTACATTTAGGAATATTCATGCTTGTATTTTGAGCATCGTCTAGTGACCCAAAAATCACAAGATATTATCACAATAATTTCGAAAATGAATATGTTTCCGTCCTCAGTCAAAAGGCTGTGGAACCACCATACTTATTTGGACCCGTTAGCAAGAGCCACTTTCAATTTGCAGACGTCTGAGTCATTACACCACAGACCTTCAAATTTTTTTTGGCAGAGGGCCACAACCGTCATTGTGGGCTGGTCTGAGGCGCGTACGCTTAAAAATCACAATAAGTGCAATACATAACCTCCTAAGTTACTGTGCAATTTTTACAGAATATGTATAATTTAAGATTGATCTGCAAACTGTACATGGATCAGAGCGTTAAATTACGACTGGAACAAGGGGGAGACAAGAAGTGTAAAGATTGGAAGAGGAATTATACAAGATGCAGCCGATCCCAGTGGCCGAGCGGTCTAAGGTGTGGGTCTGCGGCCGAGCCCTTGCTGAGGTCGTGACTTCGAATCCCACCGGGGGCATGGACGTTTGTCTCTTGAGGGTGTTTGTGTTGTCAGGCAGAAGTCTCTGCGACGGGCCGATCCCTCGTCCAGAGGAGTCCCACCGACTGTCGTGTGTGTCTGAGTGTGATCAAGTGAAAATAAACAACCCCAACACCTACTGTGAGTAGGTAGAAGATGGAAGGACTTCGAAACGAAACGAGTTACACAAGATTCTATTTGTCATCGATTCTGTTGAACGTGTACAGCGAAAACCTCTTGAAGGGCTTGGAGGCTTCAAAATAGGTCAAGTAATTAGCACTGTGTAATATGCAGACGACCTTGTGTTACTGACTAAAGAAGAAACGGTACTACAGAGCATGATCGATAGACTAATTGAAACTGGAAGCCACTACGGAATGGAACTGAACGTGGGGGGGGGGGGGATTAAGAAGAATCTCAAGTAACCATCCTCAGTACAGACTATGATAGATAAAAACAACAGAAAAATGTGGAATATTTCGTCTATGTGAGTAGGACGATAAAAAATGATGCAAGATGAACACGTGAAATTAAATCCAGGATTGCCATGGCAAAAGCAGCGTTCAACAAGACGATATTTTTTTCACCAGCAAACTGGACTTATATTTAAGGAAGGAACTAATAAAGGGCTAAATTCGGAGCACAGCTTTGTGTGGTGTCGAAACTGCGACATTTCGGAAAGTATATCAGAAATACCTGGAAAATTTTGAAATGTGGTGATGGAGAAGAATGAAGATGATCATTTGGACCTATCGTGTGAGAAATGAAGAAGTATTACATAGAGGCAAGGAGGAGAGGAATATTGTAAGTACAATAAAAAGAAGGAAGGCTAACTGGGTTGGTCACAGTGTGCGTAGACACTGACTTCTATAACACGTTATTGAAGGAAAGAGAGGGAAGGAGAGAAGTGACGGAAAGATGACAACGAAGAAGTCAGCAGCTACCGGTCGACCTTAAGAAAAGGAAAGGATACTTTTTAATTGAAAGAGGAAGCACTAGATCGCACTTTGTGGAGAACTCACTTTGGAAGAGGGTATGGAACCGTCGTAAGGCAGACAACGAAATGAATGATATTTAACGATATATAATAATATCTAATTTACAAATGTGGCCACACACCTTGTGGGCCGCAACAGTCCATGAATTATACGACGGATAAAGTAGAGAAGACAAGCTCACCTTTGAGATCTATAGCACTGCGGGCTACAGACTGAACGAGTTGACTTTGTGTGTTGTGAAAGGGGCATCTCGTTGAGGGCGGGGCCCGGCGATGGTTACGCCAGATTCTGTAGTGCGGCAAATGACGTGTCAGTGTGCGGTGCTGAGACAAGGAGCTGTTCTGCACGTATATAATAAATGGGGCAAATTTCTTACGTAGGTACGTACACAAGGCAAAACGATGTAGCTCAGTAGGCTATAAGAGAAGTTACGTATTTTTTCATATAATTCGAAATAAATGAGCTTAACATTAAAAAAAAAACGTACACTGTGTTATGTCATGGTATACATTCTCCTACCTGTCTCGGCTTAATAAGACATCTTCAGTGTGAAATAAGTAAAAAGGGGAAAAAATTCTTTCTGTTTAAGTCGAAACATGTAGAAAAGTGTATACCATTACATAATACAACATATCTTTTTTTAAATTGTAACTTATTTACTTGGAATTACATGAATATCATGCTTAAGGCACGTAATACGAAAAATACTAAGGTACCAGGTACCTCTTTTTAAATTGCAAGACAGTGTAATGCCTGTACAGGAATTCGCTAGCTGTAATAAACTACCTTTCTGTACGAATTTAACACGCCGACATCCTTTGAAATGGTGTTGTTGTGATATATCTACTTAGAAACGACACTAACTAACCAAAATTGTGCGAATTGGGGAATTATGACAAAATTCAACTGTTTGAGCGCCTTACTGTTCCGTCCAGAATTTTCTTTTTCCTTTTTGCTATCTCAAAGAAAAATAAATAAATAAACAAAATTAAAATAGAATTATAATTTTGTCTTTTTTTTATAATGATGTGAAGCTTGATATCTCGCCTTAAGGAAAAGTAAAGTTTGAGGGTGCCGAGGAAGAAGCAAGGTCCTAAGAGAGAGGAAATAGAAGGAGGCTGATGCAATTGCATTATGAGCAGCTTCGTGATATAAATACCCTTCTAATATTGTTAGTGCAATTGCTGTAGATCGAGAATGATGTGGCACGCATGTGGCAAAAAGAATAAGATTCACAGTTGACTTTTAAAACATATTAAGGAATAAATATGCATTACGTTTTAAAAACCAACTGCGAACGTGAGGATAACTTGACATAGGTCGAAACATAAAGTTCTATATAAAAAACAAAATTTAGTTGTGTTAGGACAGATATTGTTCTTTTTTTGTCCTGTTAACAACACAACGGGACGACATTCTTTAAAACTACCATACCTTTTTTACCCCCTCCGTTCTATCCTGCAAATGGAAACATTATGTTCCTAGAAACATCACTCAATACGTAAAAAGGTAAATCTATCCCATTACAGGCCTGGACAGGCCCTGAGGGTTCCAGGAGCTTGAGGCTCCCAGATTTCTAGACAATCGGCACATGAAGGTGGTAAGGTTGTCAGCCTTACACACAGACCGCCTTTACCGGGGGGCCGCCCCCCGGTACTATTCCCGGTACTCATTTGTGTGAGAGGCTGAGTCGATCCCAGGGCCATAGTGCGACCGGAAGGATTGTGTCAATGAAAAATTCCAATGACACCATCGGGAATCGAACCCGCAACCTACTGGCTTGTAGCGCTGTGCCTCAATATGTACCAGAGAATACAGTCATCATACCTTCGCCAGAATCTCAGAGTCGAATTAGTAACAGGAAGTTTAAAATGGACGTTTACTTCCGAACTGCTCGCTGCTGGCGCTGCGTGAAAATAATTAACACTTGTAAGTAATTTAGTGGAATTAGGACTGAAGACCTGTAAGATACCAGATTTCACAAGATACCCTGGGGTAAAGAAGCAACGGAGACAGGCGAGGGGTAAGTCAAGGCTGCGAAAACACAGAGGGATCGTCCGGTGCCAGCCATAACAACTCAACTGACAAGAGGTAACGACATCAAGAACTTAATTACGGCGAGATTCGATTTACCACTCTCGTTGGCTGCCTCCACCGCTGCTGTGGACTCATCGACTGACTAAAAGGGCGAATGTGCGGGTGTGGTGGAAAAAGAAAGATAAACTCCACGTGGGGAGGTAGGCGAGAGGACGCGACGATCAGTAAATGGAATTACGGATATAACACGTAAGTTGTAACTGTTGTTATTAAGGCTGACGTTTCTGGATAAGTTTTCAGAACACGATATGTAATATGACATGAGATGCCTAAAAATTAATTTATCTCTACTTTTCATAAAAAGTTCTCATACATTACACCGACATAGTCCTGTTATGACAGTAGCAAAATCGAGAAACACTCTGAACCTTCCGTCGACACGGGGATTCATAACATGTGAATTCTGATATATCCCCTAGACACTAATTATTATGACAGATTAGCTTTGGGGCAACTAAGAGTTTTCTCATCGGATATCTGCTTCATTACAAATTTCGACATAAACTGGAGCTGGGAGTATGTGCCACAAATTTTAGTCCATAGCCTAAATTAAGTTTATAGTAAAATGATAGCATACTTATATGAAAAGACGTACAGTTCTCAGTGACTTTTCCTTTCAACGTGAATTAATTATTCATTCGATTATACAGTGTCGCTCAATGCAGAATGCAGTGGAAAAATGATTTACACATAGTGCTGTTTTACGGCCGATCCCAGTGGCCGCGCGGTCTAAGGCGTAGGTCGGCGACTGGGCGCTTGCTAGGATCGTGGGTTCGAATCCCACCGGGGGCATGGATGTTTTTGTCTCTTGTTTTCAGGTAGAAGTCTCTGCGACGGGCTGATCCCTCGTCCAGAGGAGTCCTACCGACTGTGGTGTTTGAGTGTGATCAAGTGCAAATAAACAACGTCGACACCTGCCGTGAACAAGTAGGTAGAAGACAGAAGGACTACGAAACTGTTTTATGCTTTCTGTTTGGTATGCAGGGGGCCAGAAGGAGAGTGTTGCTTGGTGAAAACCGGGTAGCCTCCTCAAAAATGTTACTGTTTTGACTATTTTTATTTTAATCGTCTAAGTAGGGGGTATAGCTCAACCGGTATTACCTAGGATACGGAGTGAAAAGCCGGGCAATTAAGGTTTTATTCTCGGTAGGGATAGAATTTATTATCTTTTGCGCTGTAACACTAAGCATCTCTGCATTTTGATACTCAACATCTGTGTTTATTATAATTCACACAATCTAGAACGATTATTTACTTAAATACCTCCAAATTCATAACAAAACAGATGTTAGCCGAAACACGAAAACAAAGGTAACAGCAAGCGGGACTATTAAACTTCTGAGAACAGAAACCGGTATCAATCGGTGCAAACAGAGGTAAAGTCTTCCCTGTCCATGCCATTAAGGCGTATAGTGGGAGTAGATGTATAGCTCCACTTGTTCTGAACCTCGGCTCTGAATGAAGGTGAGTGGTTAAATTCACGTCCCGACCGCTTTACCCTCGGGAAAGAACCCCGTACACATTGAAGAGGGGACATGGCTGGGCCCCGGAGCAGATCTCGACGTTTCGGACAACAGAAAAATCCCGAATCCCGGACCTTCCAGCCGGTAGCGTAGTTGTTATACCCAGCAGGCTTTCCGGCTTCCCAGACGGTGCGAATGAGAGCCAACTGACATTTCAAACCAAGTCTGTACTTGTTGGTTGAGCTTATAAAAACAACAAAAAATGTAAACAGGGCAGTTTATAAGTGACATGCCAGTGGGTTTGCCTATCCGGTGGCCGTTCGGTCAAACGCATATGTCTGCGGTCACTCAACTGCTGGGATCGCGGGTTCGAATCTTGCTAAGGATATGGATGTTCGTCCCTTGTATTTGTTGCGTGTTGTGTAGGTAGCGGCCTCTGCCACGAGCTGATCACCCGTTCAGGGGAGTCCTACCGTATGTGTGTTTGTGTGTGTGTGTGTGTGTGTGTGTGTGTGTGTGTGTGTGTGTGTGTGTGTGTGTGTGTGTGTGTGTGTGTGTCAATTTGTACCTCAACAATAAGGCGGCCTAGGCCCGCGTTGGGCTGTTGCGCCAAAGAAGGTAAGTGCTAGTGTATTTCAGTAAACAATGTAATCAAAAGAATGTCACACTCTCTTATGTAAAAACTACAATTAATACTTTACCTCCAGTCAACAACACAACTTACAAAAATCACGAAGAATGAGAACAAAAGACGAAATAAAATTCGTACACTTTATGGACAAAAAAGTCTCAAAACAAAAAAAAAGTAATGGGTTGTATATTTCATAACATAATTATAAGAATGATTAAAACAAAGGTACAAGCATAACGTGACTGCATATTACCCCATCTTAACCTTTGTGGGAATTACATAATTGCTTAGGAACGTTCAACTGTAAAGCAAGAACATATAATGATAAAGAACAGACGTATTGCTCTTGACACATTGCGCGTGCATCCAGCGATCTGCCTTGTGTTACATCCACGGAAATATCTACATATAATCCACTGAATTAAGCTAATAGGGATTCAGTGTTCTGTGAAGTGTTTCTGAGCGACGGATGGGAGACAGATAATTAGATCATGGGAGAGGCAGACAGGAAAGAGGGAGAGTTCCAAGTGGGGAAAATACAACTTCTAAAATACAGCAATCGCTCTTCTTTCCATGACTCAGAAGACCACAGAAACGGAAATGATCTTATTATATTCCTACACTCCACTTGAGACGCTTGCTGCTGCTTCTTCGCAGCTAGAGTCCAACAACTTCCCCCAAACAGAAAAAAGACTGCGAGAAGGAATGTATTGCTGTAAGCCCTTCAAAACACTGACAAACTGCTAAAAGTAACCGCATTAATTAGAAGAAGGTAACAAAGAATCTTAACATGTCTCATGACAAATATTTCGCCTCAGAGCTGATGGGTTTCCTTCTGGAGCGCACCCAAGGATTGGTAGGGGGGGGGGGGATGGTCTGTCGGGTTGCAGCAAACCTAAATCGAAATTAAGAAAAAAAAAACGCTGATTTTGTAGACATGATGATATCAAACGTTTTACGTGATTTACCCTTCAGTTGAATTAAGCCACTGAAATCGGCTGACAACTAGTACATTAGGATTTCGAAAAATAAAATAAAAAACCTACGAAGTGTTAGTTGAAATTAATAAAAACGAATAAAATTAAACATTAATCAGGCGAATAAATCATGGAAAATGTAGTTATATTTGTATGTGCATAAATGCAGTAGCAAAGAGTGTAACATTACAGTTAAACCGATGACATGTTTCTTGTAACATAATTTTTAAAGTAAAGTGGATTTCACCACTTAATAGGCCACGAAGGCCGAAAGGGGGATTAGTGGTCTAGCTCTGCTGTTTCTTTGACCTCTGTGGTGAAAGGAGATGAGTGGTTAAGACCACGCACCGGCAGCTTTACTCTGGGAAATAGACCCGTTACCTATTGTACAGGAGGCTGGGTGGGCCCGAGGGTAACTTAATTTTTTAAATCAAATATTCATTAATTTAATGTGTTCCATGTCCGTGCACTATATTATACAAAAACACAAATCACCAACAAATGCACAAAGAGAGTTTTATCATCAATCGTAACACACTCCTACATGTTTCGACCCTGCTGGGTTACCTTCAGGGAGAACGTTTTTGTCATCGTTACACTAAGGTTGCCTTTTCTAGTTGAGTGAGAATGTGCTGTTGACTGTGCACTGCGTTGTTTTCGGAGGCGTAAGCCTCCGAAAACGTTCTCCCTGAAGATGACCCAGCAGGGTCGAAACATGTAGGAGTGTGTTACGATTGATGATAAAACTCTCTTTGTGCATTTGTTGGTGATTAGTGTTTTTGCAAATATTCATTATATATAGCCTGGAGGTCAGCACCCCCTCCCAGTGAAAAATTGGGGATATGTACCCGGCAATGTTCCCTCTAAGCTGCGCGGGTGCGCGGCCGCGCAGTAACTGGAATGTTCCCGCGCATACTGAATTGTTGCCGCGCAGCTGAATTTTTCAATTTTCATTGTAAATATTCTTATTATGCCAATCACAAAAAAAAAGTGCCGTGCAGTCGTCAGGTCGTGTAAAAATGTTCTGCTCAGAGCAGCAGCAGGTCCGCACAATTGTAAAGAAAAATTAGAGGGACCGTTGGTACTCGGTCTTTTTTGCTTTTTAACCGTTTAAAGCCTAGCGGTAACTTTACGTACCACCCGGTTCAACATTAAAAATTCTACGTGGTGCCCACATTGCGTTTATGTGTTTTGTACGGATCTCAGAACAAACAGCAACTTTTGCCTTATAAAACATTAAGGGACTGGTTTTTATAACCGAAGTGGAGAGTGTTTACAGCGCGGTACGCACTGAGTCCTTATATAAAACAGATAAGCTTCGTCTTTAAAGGGTTAAGATTAGCTTTCCACACTGTTGTTTTGGGTACATTTTCTTTCGCCTAAGTCGCGTTGCTGTTGTTGCAGACGTATGAATTACACCCATCACGCCCGGGCCTTTACGACATGTTTACTGCATGTAGGACGACGGGTTTCAGTACGATGTACATTTGCAATCTCTGCCGTATCAGATTCGCGCTAAGCTAAGAATTTCGCATGGCAGAGGCGTGGGAGTCAATAAGGACTTAGCCTGAAATAAAGCCACAGAGCAACTGGCTGGCGCAGCCTCGGCATCAGCCATCCCTTCCCATATTTCTTATCTCTTTTCTCATTTCCGTTTGCGTTTTCACCATGAAGATGACAGCAGAAGATGTCTCCGAAACTTTATCTATCAGATTACATGGCATCACATCCCAGAAGACTGTAATCTTAATTTTAGTATTCATACATCAACACGTAGGTCTCCCAAGTTTATGTTCTCCCAATAAAAATCTACACTCTCTTAGTGAAGTAATCGTCTTTCTTTGGATTTTGTCCCTCGTCTTAATTTTAATAGTGTTACGTTTCGGAAGTCGCCTCTGCTTCCGAAACCTAATACCCTATTAGAATTAAGACGATGGACAAGGTTCAAATGTAGAATGTCACCCCACTAAGTCGTATACCATCGTCAAATCCGAATACAGTTGAATCTGCACGCTCTGTTTGCCGCCTAACATTTCCTATGAGGTACGCAATTCTGGTGGCGACGTCATGCAAATGCAATGAAAGGAGGTTGTTATGTATTTCTGTTTGCCGGAATTGTTTAATTATAAAAACATAATTTATTTCACAGCTTTTCCATTTTTAAAGTAGCTGTGCTAAGTCTGGTTCTAAGTCATTATTCAACAAATAAATTATAAAAATAAGTTCACCACTACAGAACTAAACAAATACCTTGATTAAATACTTCATTGTGCCACTGGACATGTGGCAGATATTTGCACGACCAAGGTTACAGTACCACACTTCTGCAACAATGAATCAACTGTTTTCCTCTCTGTGTGAATACAGACGGCGGACGATAGCGAGAGATTGGTGTAAGAGTATAGGTGTATATAAATAGCGGGAATCTACCAACACCTTCAGCATTCAGAGTCGCACAGCTTCTTGCATTTATCATCCACTATCAGCTCTCACACTGGAGGAGCGTCTTGCAGTTACCATCCGCCTTCGGTACATATTATATGGCCACATGTTACAGTTAACATTCGTTTTCAGAATTCACATTCACTCAGAATGTGTCTGGTATTTAACATTCACTTTCGGGTACTAGGAACGAGGCCCTTGCGGGAACCAATCGCCATCCTTTGTGATACTCAGGCAGACTGTGTCTTGCAGGTGCCATCCACATTTCGTGCTTATTATCAGACAATCCCCAGTCATAATTCACATTAAGCACTCATAATCTGACGATGCCTTTCAGTTACCTAAGCTTGTAGAACCGGAGGAAGAATAAACAGACAGCGGGTATGTTCTCATTTAAATATGCGTGCTGCATTCATGCCCCATCAATCGCAATATACCTGATTTAACATTTTAAAAGCCTAGCGGTAACTTTACGTACAACCAGGTTTTTAGGATTAAAAAATTCTACGTGATGCCCACATTGCATTTATGTGTTTTGTACGGATCTCAGAACAAACAGCAACTTTTGCCTTATAAAACATTAACAGATTGGTTCTTATAACTGAAGTGGAGAGTGTTTACAGCGCGGTACGCACTGAGTCCTTATATAAAATAGATACGCTTCGTCTTTAAAGGGTTAATAAAACAAAAACACCAGTTTGACTACGTAAGTCTAATGACTAAGGTTCATAAAGCCCGTTAACAATAGGCCTACATCTGTGACCCTATAGTGGGCTAAACAAGAGAAGGACACGTTTGAAAATCGGCGAAATTCAGTTTTAACCTATTTTCTTTCGTAAACAAAATACAGTTACGTTAAGGCGATCACCTTTCTGTGTGTACTGTACACATAAATTATTTATATGTGGTAATATTGGTCTTCACTTAAAAATTTTACTGCGGCTGCGTGCAAATTCAAACTTGTATCCGACAAATTTAACGGATAGAGAATTTATAACTGACACAAATAAAACATAACCCTATAAAGTATCTCTAGGGTTAGAAACGTGCGACAGGAAAGCGGGCTTTACGAGCTCTGTTAGAAACTGTCTGTACTCTCCTGCTTTGATAAGGCTGGATAACATTTGGACCCCCAGCACAGTATGCAAGCACTACTCCGATATCTCGAGAGACGTCTGCATTGAAGGGGAGCTACGTGCTATGTCGTGCGTCAGCCGCTTCAGTACACCGTGTATACGCGAGTAACTTGTACCCTTCCAAACAACCATAGCTAGGTGTTCAAACACATCTGGATCAATTCCCGGGATCATCTGTAGGGTGTGGAATGTTTGCAAAATTACCCACCACTCTCTACAGAAAAGGGACGATTTTCCGTTGCCAACTGCACGATGATTAAAATTTCCATGGCGACACTCATAACTTTCCAGGCTTTCATCACGACCGAAATAAAATTTTTAGAAAACACATTCTTAAAATTTTTGTGGTCCTCAACGCGTCCGATTACCTCACTACGAAAGTACATGGCGGGATGGAGCAAAGCACCGCCATTTTTAACCTCGAACCTAGAAGGACGTGAGTAGCCAGATTCAGACACTGGTTGCTTCTACCTTAGACAAACACCGTTCCCCTTGTCACTCCCTATAAATGAGCTCCATTAACCTTTCAAAGCCTAGCGGTAACTTTACGTACCACCAGGTTTAACATTAAAAAATTCTACGTGGTGCCCACATTGCGTTTATGTGTTTTGTACGGATCTCAGAACAAACAGCAACTTTTGCCTTATAAAACATTAAGAGATTGGTTTTTATAACCGAAGTGGAGAGTGTTTACAGCGCGGTACGCACTGAGTCCTTATATAAAACAGATACGCTTCGTCTTTAAAGGGTTAAGCTGGGTGGTTCATGAGATTGCATGAAAGAGTCGGCCCGTTTCTCAAGAAACTATTCAAAGGTTATGGAACCAGAACGTTCATTACCACCACTGCGGGCGTTCGCTAAATTACGAAAAGCGACTACTAGCTTCGTCAGGTCTGTCTGTCTGTCGGTTCGTCCGCCTGTCTGCCTGTCTCTCCGACCGCATGAAACAACTCGACTGTCACCGGGCGGATTTTCGTGATATTTGATATTTGAGTATTTTCCGAAAATCTGTAGAGAAAATTCAAGTGTTATTAAAAAATGACAAGAACAACAAGCACTTTATATGAAGACCTATGTACAATTATGATATCTCGCTAAATTCTTCTTGAATGAGAAATACTTTACATAAAAGTTGTAGAGAAAATCAAAAAACACATTTTATGTTCAATAACATTTTTTTTCGCGAAAATCGTGCTGTTTATGAGATAATGTGGAAAAATATGGTACAGCCAGACAGGCCACAGATGACAATATAGTACGGCGCAGGCGCTTTGCATGCTGGATAACTAAGGCTACAGACACACACTCAGAATATTTAATAATTATTGCTTTTCCACGACAACAATGGTTACGCGAACGCGCCTCATTGTTACGTTAATACGTACATTGCCTGTCTTGAACTATTTATTAATATCCAATTCCTACATTTATTTGATGTTACATATTCTACTGTTTATGTTACAGACTCTGCAAAATGTTTTGTTTGGTTTTGATCTATCCTCAGGGAAACACAGGGTAACGGAACATATGTAAGTGTACAGTCACATTAGAGATTCCTATACCTGAGTTTTTTATATGCAACGTATTAATTCATCCTGCAGTCTGTCTTGCGACAAATCCATAGGTACTTCCAAAGCGAGTTCTCCATAGACTGCGACGAAGTGCTTCCTCTTTCAATTTCCAATATCTTATCGCTTCCTTAACCCTTTAAAGACGAAGCGTATCTGTTTTATATAAGGACTCAGTGCGTACCGCGCAGTAAACACTCTCCACTTCGGTTATAAAAACCAATCTCTTAATGTTTTATAAGGCAAAAGTTGCTGTTTGTTCTGAGATCCGCACAAAACACATAAACGCAATGTCGGCACCAGTAGAATTTTTTAGTGTTAAACCTGGTCGTATGTAAAGTTACCGCTAGGCTTTAAAAGGTTAAGGTCATCCACTAGCTGCTTACGTCTTCTGCCTCTTCTTCCCTTCACTTCTATCCTTCCCACTATCTTTCCTTCAATAACATAACTTAGACGGCAGTTTCTAAACAAGATGTGACCAATCTAGTTAGCCCTCTTTCTTTCTGCTGTACGCAGGATGTTCCTTTCCTTCTTCACTGTTTGTAATACTTCTTTATTTTTCACACGATCGGTTTAACCGATGTCCATTCTTCTTTAGTACCACACTTCAAAATTTCCAAAGTCTTTCTGATCTACTTTCCGAAGTCTCCATACGCTACAGCGCCAGTAAATCTATGTTGAATAAACGCTATATATAAAGGCGCTGTACTTTGTATATAAAAAGAAACGTACGTGTAAAACAGTCTGTAATATGACTGTACACTTACGTAGTTACATTATATTTGGACTCCCTGAAGACAGTTCAAAACGAACCGAGACACGTTGCAGATTTTACAGTATAAACAGCAGAATACGTAACATCAAATACGTGTACTGTATTTAGGTGGATATTAATAAATAGTAAAACTAATACACAAAAATTCATAATATTTTGTTTACTAACGTGTTCAAAAGAGTTCAAGTTTTTACCATATTAGCAAACTGTGTGTGTCTGTCTGTAAGTCTATATCTTATCATTCAGTTTTTGATATCGTACACACTAACAGCCAGATTTCTGTGAACAGCCTGCTATTGGAGACCACCTTGACCCATTTCATTGGGCTCATGTTGTGTTACATCTCTCTTCAGTGATGATCCTTCCTGGTGTGTTCACAGATATACAACACATGGAACAGAGACAGCATCATGAATGCCACAATGGCCGTTAGAAACAAGGAAATGCTGTTATTGCAGCTCTGAAAACTCAGTATTGCCAAAATTAAACCTGAAAAACAAGTTTAAGAATGAAGAGCAAATTATTAAAAAATTAATCGATATTGGATTTGGTAGGAAGGCTGTGTTGCCCGAGGCCATCAAACATGTGCAAGTTTCTTGTTGCTGAATTGTGGGAAAATAATTCTTGACCGTAATATCAAATATACCAAAAGGTTGGGACTACAACTGGATATTGAGATTGGTACTTATCACGCATTTCTGGCAAGGACAAAAAATCGAAATGGAAATTGTTTCTCAAATGTACGAGGCGAAAAGTTCTGCTTGGCCTACGCAAGTTGCAGGCGGTGTCTACTGCGAGAGCAAAAGTTCTTACGTCACAGAGTATTCTCAAGTTCTCTGATTCTGATGAGCCCTGTTGTTTTTCTTTTCGGTCCACTGGTTACACAGCTCGCTATACTTCTACTCGAAATAAGTTTCAGACATACTCCTGCCGAGTCAGGTGCTTTTTTCCCCCCCGGTAGATATGGTGCGGACGAAATTAGGATCGCAGAAGTTCATAACTTCGCACGCCTTCTTTAGTCTGCAAAAAGCATAAATTTAAAGCTCTTTGAAAAATACCGTAACGAATACAGAAGTACAGTCAACCTTGGTTATAACGGATCCCAATGGACCCCTCAAAGATCCGTTACAACCGCAGTCCATTATAACCGAGGCCGGTATAGCCGAGATCGACTGTGCTGCCACCCAGGAATGCATTCACAGCGCCGTTTCCGTTTTATTGCCACAGACTACGTGTAAGATGGACTTTCAAGTCTGTGCGGAGACAGACACGCTTCCCTTGTTTGGATATGCGTGTAAACCTGCATACCCTACTCTCCATCACAGCCTCAAAAAACTATTACAGCACTTGTATTAGTGTTTAATAATAAAGGTGAGGGCAAAATTGTCTTCTTCTTCTTTTCTTCTTCTTCTTCTTCCTCTTCTTTTTCTTCTTCTTCTTCTTCTTCTTCTTCTTCTTCTTCTTCTTCTTCTTCTTCTTCTTCTTCTTCTTCTTCTTCCTCCCCTTCTTTGGCACATGGTCTTTATAGTTTAACCAGTGCCTTCTCCAGAATGGTAGCCCACACAGATCTGTCTCCTGCTTTCTTCCTCCAACTCTTTGACAGCCATCGGTTTCAGATAATTCTTTCAGATAATTCTCAATAGAGTCCAACTTTAATTCTGGTCTTCCTGCTTTTCTTCTTCCACCTGGTTTCCCCATAAATACTTTCGTTACAGTCCCATCATCAGACATTCTTACCCGATGACCAGTCCATTCAAGTCTTCGTACTTTTATTGTTGTTACCATGCCTGTGGAGTCGGAGTCGGTATATTTTTACCGACTCCGACTTCGATATAAAATGTTAAATACATACTAGCTACAATAACCATTACACTTATATTTAAATGTAGGTTATAAGTCTAACAAGTAGCCTGATGATTCACGTGGTGTTTATTAAATGTCTTATGATACCTTTTTTCACTTTAGTAGGTTTACCATTATCACATAATACATACTGAGCTTTTATGAAGGAGTAGGATTCGGAGTCGGAGGATTTATGTACCGACACCACAGCCCTGGTTGTTAGAATAATTGTTTTTCTCTACATATGCTGCAATTCATCATTAGTTCGGATTCTTCGGCCATTTAAGGATCAAACTGTCCCTGTAGTTAATTAAGCAATCCGTCATCAAAGCCTGTGTAGAATGGAGTGCAATTCTACGCATTCTTCACCTCGGAACTAGAGGGAAGTAGCTAGTCAGCCTCACGCCCCGGCGGCTTTATCTCCAGAGGAGTTCCAGTTACCCTTTTAATAAAGAACTGTGTGGACTCCAGAGCCGATTTGGGTGCTTTTGAGAAAAGAAAACCTACGCGTCTGTCAGGAATGTGAAAATATGTGTCGGAAAACATAATTTGAAAACGGTGTTCAAGTTCTGTATCTGAGAAGAGATGTCACGGTTGGAACCAATAACTGAGTGTTCCATAGCAACACACACTCGTACGCTGTCCACAGCACATGCTGTACAGTTTGTGACAGAGCAAAGGGACCGTCACAAACATGTCTCGCAATGGGATAGCAACATACAGCCCTTAGGCTCACCTTTCATACTGCTGTTCCTGTGTGCTACTGACAGACGCTACCGTACTTCAGTACACTCATCACTGCAGAAATAAATGAAGAACTTACTGCTGAGCACACAGAAAACAGAGATCAATACGAATTTTTCCCTTCGTCTGATAAAGGGGGATAAAATGATCACAAAAAAGTGATTTTAATATCGTTCACATCACAAAAATTTCCGTAAAGTACGCCTACATTACAGAACGCTGCTTGAGTATACAAAACACATTTCCAGAAACCAAAAAATGAACTTCACAAAATTAGTAAACATTAAATTCTCTACATATCCGAAAATTAAATTAAATACTTTGATTTCTGATAAAAATATCTATATACGAGTAACAGATCCTACTTTTGACATACAGTTTCAGAAATGGCTTCACATTTTAATTAAACGGGACACGGTTAATCGTCTTATATAGGTTTTACGTATAAGATGTTTCGATATTTGTCTCATGCAATTAATTGTCTTGACAATGATAGGGTATGTATAATTATTTAATAGAAATTGAAGGAAAATTTGCCCCTGTCACAGCGACGGAAAGACCCCACCGGTACCCACTGAATAAGGAGAGGCTGGTTTGGTTCCAGAGCCGGTCTGGACGCTTCGGAGAAAGATGACAACCACTTCCGGATGAACTGTGTTCCACAGAATATTCATTCTTACGATGAGAGGAGTTAGTAAGTCAGTGTCTGAATTTGTCAATTTGAAGCTTAGAGACAGTGCAATGCACTGTTGTACGTACGATACTGCATGGCTTTCTTTTTGCTTTAAATGCAAAACACAATGTTATTACATTCTGATGAGAGGTGGGAACAAGACGATATAACACAATTATGAGTACGGATTTAACCACATTTAGTATGCTCTTGTGCATGTTAAAGGAAGCAAGGTACTAATGAGTAGCGTCTGATGCATGAACTCTAAACACCATTACAGCTAACCAGCTCTGGTGTGGTATCCAGGTTGCATATTTCGTTAATAGTGTTGCTTAAGTTCGGCGTCGCTTGCTTCCTACTTTACAACCGTATTCAAAAGTCCTCTTTTCTTGCAATTTCCTTCCAGGTCCATTAGAATTCCCTACCTTCCCCAGTCATCAGTAAATGATCCTACACCAACGTTTTAGCAAGAACGGAAACCCCATTTAATTTCTAGGCATAAGAGGGATATCAGCATAGACGAAAAGCCTTGTTTCCAAAGTAGAACTTCATGTAGTGATTACAAAACCACCAAACGAGGGATATTCACGTTGATAATGATACAGGGTGTCTGTAATTTCGCTACACTCGAAATTTTTGCCCATTAATTTATTTGAGACTTGTTAAAGCATGTTGTTACTTATAAGCATCTATTCATACTGGAAGAAAGACAAGGCGAACATTATGGTAACATTGCAAAGAACTGTTGGCAAATATCTGGATGAAAACAGAGGAACGATAACAAGCGAATCACGTCACGACGTTATTTGCCTTGCGTAGATGAAAGACGGAATTCGTTGCGACAGTCCTACTTGTGCCGAAGTAAGAAACAGAAAATCAAAGGGCACTCCATTAAACAGGCCTGTAAACAAATAGCAACATGGAGAAACTGGCTAACTCCGTTTGCGGGACTGTAGGTCACTTGTCTTGTGGCGTGTGACTGGCAATTCTTAATTAATTAAAGCGTTCTGTCTCCATAATTTCCGTGCTGAAGTCAATTAGAGCCAAGAAAATTGGACTAACCACTGCTAGTCGGCCAATTACGTGTGAACGTATTAACAGCCCGTTAGCGTGTCATTTGTTCGGGTGTTTCGGATGGAGGTAGATTTATGAGCCTACCTTATCAGAGAAAATCAGCGAAAGGGTGAGAAGTTAGGGTCACCGTTCCAATCATTGTGATTATTATTAATATTGTTATTTCATCCACTTAGTGGGCTGGGATGACGTAGTTTGTTATAGCGACTCGTTACAGGCTGGAAGTGCCGGGGACCGAATCCCGGTGAGGACGAAGTCTTTACATCCGTCCCGACTGGTCCTGGGGCCCACCCAGCCCCCTGTACGATGGGCAACAGGTCTCTTTCCTGTAGGTAAAGCGGCAGCGGTGTGGCGTTGGCCACCCACCCCCATCTAGCGCCGAGGTTAAAGAAAGGGTAGAGCTATACTTGCACTCCCCCTCTGGGCCTTCATGGCCTGTTCTAGGGTGAACTTGCATTTGCATCTTTCTCCCAGGTAGGTGCGTCAGAATAAACAATCTCTCTATTTAAATGATGCGAAAAACAACAAGTTAATTCACCTCTGATGGAGGCTGAAGTGAGGTTCTTTGAGGAGGTTAGCTCCTCTAGTCGTAAATGAAATTCTCACAGAAAACGTCCTTACATTACGCTAAGTTTTACATATTTAATTCTCTCGTACAATAACACTTTAAGACACAGTGGTAAAGCCACATGCCACGTGATTTAATATTAACAAGGCCTACATTTTGCACACAATTATCTTTAAACATTCTTAAGATTCTCAAAATAAACAGATTCTTTCCTAAACTAAATTACCCAGTCAGTATTTGTAATCGAGAAGTAGCATGTTTTCGCGAGGCAGGAAATCAACTCTTAAATACGAAATATATCTTTCTCCCTTTAAAATGTGCTTTGTGTAATGAAAGACGCCTAATATTATTCTCATACGAATTTCTGACATATCATTTTTAAAGTTAAAATGCCGAAAGCAGCATGTCAGAAGAAAAAATGTACACAATATAAAAAATTTACTTCAATATTTCTGTGACTTAGCTTGGTTACTGTCTATCGAAAAATATATAAAACTGTTTAAGCATTCGTATTATGTTTTCAAGTTGTTATATTTAAAATAAATCCAAGATATACAATTAATTTGAATAGCGTTTTACAAAACGATTTTTCATGAGAATTATATAATCTTGAATGGATCTGTCACAGACAGACAGACAGACAGACAGACAGACAGACTAAATAAATAAATAACTTCATACAGCAGAGAAGCTAACAGGACCTCAACTATTCAAGAAATTTCCCGCGTCTTTTAGAACCCGAAGGTTAATTGCTACCTTCACAAGCGCCCGTCACCTGTCTCTATCCTCAGCCAGATCAATCCAGTCCATGCCTCCCCAACCCACATCTTGAAGATACATTTTAATATTATCCTTTTATCTACATTTAGGTCTTCCAAGTGGTCTCTTTCGATCAGTTCTCCCCACAGAAACCCTGTATGACACAGCCAGAAGGACATATGGGCCTAAACTGCAATCAGACGCACGCCTGAAGGCAGACCTGCACAGAAGACTGCTGGATGTTCTGACCTACTAGAGCCCAAGCGCGGCAAGTCTGACTTGGCCCTGTGTGTTGCCCCGCTTCCTACCAAATGTACTGTTATCGAGTGTTGGTTTCCCCGAATGTGACAGAAAATGACGGTAGGTCTTTACCCATATCATAGGAACGGCTTTCGTTTCGGTTTTCAGAGAATGTGGCTAGGATTGCCGATATGAAGGTTTTTTCAGGCGTTGGATTTGGTATAATTGCGACATATATGCATGACAAAGAAATATATCTGAACCCAACACCACACAAATAACAACAAAATTAAAGATTTTTCCCATATATCTTCTTAAATAGGAATAAGGTGTCTATTAATGCCTATTCACACTCTATCACTGACAGTTTCCAAAATACGGCGCACGACAGACGAAAAGTGAATTATATTATACACTGGCCCTGGGGCCCACCCATCCTGGCTGTTTCACAGGAAGTGAAGCAGCCGGCACAGGAAGCTGACAGTTCACCTCTATCTAGTGCTGAGGTCAAGATTGCCTTCATGGTGTCGTTTAAAACTATGCAAACGCACAATTTCAATTTGTTCACCGACGCGCCCTAGTCACTTACAAGAACAGGCATTAAATATTGCCGTCCCAAGTATATAAAATTAACTTCATTATAAGAAATTGGGTGAAGCTTGACTATAAGCCCTAGAATTTGCAGATATTTGAAAATGATATAAACCCTCTGAAGGTCTGTCATATAAGTACAGTTATATTTACATCTAGAAAGAAATCTGTGATGCCTACACGGCGTTATGTGGCATTTTATTGTCATAACAACAGAAACGTAATAAATCCCTAGCCTTGTCACAAACTTCCAAAAACTCAACTACAGAAAAACATTTAATTATTATGTTAAAATAATTAAATTATTTATTATTTAATTATATTAAAATAATTAAAAGTAACAGGCATCAGAATCCACAGCTGTACCTTACTGATTTGGTTAATTTGATTAGAAAATGTTCTATATTTTATATTTTCCATGTCATGCTTTGTAATTCGATTCATTAAAGTTATGTAACAAATGCACTTAAATGTCACGGGTTCATAGTAATACGTAGAAAAACATTTCACTCGTACACGTTCCAGACCCTGTTGGCCCATCATTAGGGAGAACATCAGACGTTATTGTATAAAACAGTGTTGTATATTGTTTTGTACAATTCTACTGTCATATCTCCACAGCATCCACTTCACTTCACTTACTCCGATCCTCTTCTACTTTGCGGTGTAGAGGTCATAGCATCCACACGCTGCCTTAACCTTTTAAAGCCTAGCGGTAACTTTACGTACCACAAGGTTTAACATTAAAAAATTCTACGTGGTGCCCACATTGCGTTTATTTGTTTTGTACGGATCTCAGAAAAAACAGAAACTTTTGCCTTATAAAACATTAAGAGACTGGTTTTTAAAACCGAAGTGGAGAGTGTTTACAGCGCGGTACGCACTGAGTCCTTATATAAAACAGAGTACATCCCGTCTTTAAAGGGTTAATCTACAGCTTCCAGTGTAACAGATCACCACACGACCAATTATCAGCAGATCTGCATATACAGCAGACCAAGTATTATGATGTAATTGTTTTATGCAATAACGTCTGATGTTCTCCCTGATGGAGGATCGAAAAGGTCCGAAACCTGTAGGAGTGGAATGTTTTTAAATACATTATTACGAAGTACTGACAATTAAGTGCATTTGTTGGATAATATTAACCCTTTAAAGACGAAGCGTATCTCTTTTATATAAGGACTCAGTGCCTACCGCGCTGTAAACACTCTCCACTTCGGTTATAAAAACCAATCTCTTAATGTTTTATAAGGCAAAAGTTGCTGTTTGTTCTGAGATCCGTACAAAACACATAAACGCAATGTGGGCACCACGTAGAATTTTTTAATGTTGAACCTGGTGGTATGTAAAGTTACCGCTAGGCTTTAAAAGGTTAATAAACTTATAAGAAAAGTCACCAAGAAACATTCCTGTAACAAAATGCGTTCGATAAAAAAAAACAGGATTCAAATGCAGAGCCTTTCTCGCCAGAATGCGCCTTGTTTTCCCGAGGCGGAGTTTTGAAGCTTACGCTTAGCCGCCATGTTGGTTCCTTCTTTACGAAGATGTATTGTAACACCAGCTACACCTCAACCCAAGACATTGGTTTTGTCAGATAAAGGAGGATTTGTGATCGCACCCGACGGATTGGAGGCTGGCCGACTGTTCCCCATCCCCGGCGGTCAACATACGTCTTCACAGTGTTCCCTAGGGACGCCATGAGACGCTGAAATCCTATCAAATACCTGTGTACTTGTATATACGACAAAGTAGATGAAGGATTCAGCATAAAGAAGCATACAACATGGAGTAGAAAATGAGATGAAAGAGAGATAGGCATGTCTAGGCATCTGCTATAGACCCACAGGATATCCACACTACGCAGCCAGTCCACCTCATTTCGTTTGCTTCAATCTTTTAACATCACTATAAAACCACAGAACAATGTTTGATAGCCGAAAAATAACAGTAAATGATCAGATCAATAGCATTGTACAGGGTGATCACAAAATTTTGTTAATAATAAGAATGCATTCTGTACAACAGTGCACGTACACCACATTCATTTTTTGCACATTGGCACCCTGAATGCGCAGTGGATTTTCTGTACATTAATCCACGAATTTCAAAATTGTCTTTTTTGTAATTACTTTTGTTCCATAATTATTTTGGTCACTACAGAAGCCGTAGCAGGTTAGTCGCTATAGTGGCTACGCTACGAACTGCATGACCGAGGACTTGGGATTAGATCACCAGTTCTATAAAGAGACTTTTTTGCCTTTTACAAAGCATTTAGACCGGCTCTGAGTGACTGAACGGCTACAAGGGAATCTTTCACCGGGGTTAAAGCGGCAGGGATATGAAGATAACCACTCACTACAATCTACAGCAGAGTTAAAGAAGGAGTAGAAATGTATGTCCACTTTTCCGCCTTCATGAAGTGGTGCTTAATTAACCTTTTAAAGCCTAGCGGTAACTTTACACACCACCAGGTTTAATATTAAAAAATTCTACGTGGTGCCCACATTGTGTTTATGTGTTTTGTACGGATCTCAGAACAAACAGCAGCTTTTGCCTTATAAAACATTAAGAGATTGGTTTTTATAACCGAATTGGAGAGTGTTTACAGCGCGGTACGCACTGAGTCCTTATATAAAACAGATACGCTTCGTCTTTAAAGGGTTAATTAAGCACTTGATATTCACTACGATTATTACTGTCGGCACAGTTACTGCCATTACTAGGGTCAGTTCAGTTTCTAAGGTTACACTTTGCTTCTGTGTTGCTGCCACCAGAATATCCCTCATATACCCAAGTTATCATTACCGAAAGCAGGAAACTTGCAAATACGTAGTGGCCTCTAGTGGTAAAACGTTTCTGTCAAATTTCAATAAACCGCGTCCAGCGTTTTCCAACTTGGAATACTTGGACTGGCAGAAAAGCGGAGTGAGTTACAAACAGAGTTTTTTCTGCCGTATGCAAAAACTTATAATTACTGCTTAACCCCCACGGTGCTGGTATTCCTTAAAAAGTTTTTATTTGGTACACACGTAATGAGATGTCGTGCTTTTAAACCTGAAACCTCATCAGTGTTCACAAAATTCTAAGCAATTTCATCCATTCCTCTCCTTCGCATCTAATTTCTCTAAGATTTGTCACAAACATTACCTCCCATCCACCCCCTCAGTTGCCCGTATCATTTTTCCGTTTGATATAATTAAACTAAACTTTTCTACGTATTTCTAATTTATCCATGCTTATTGTGTCTTCCGAAATTTTTATCCTTTTGGAACACGAATTTCAGCTACTATGCACTCTAGAAAATACTAAACACCAACTAACGCACCAAAATATATATAATCTTTATTCGTGAAAGTCTCCTACATGTTTCGACCCTGCTGGGCCATCTTCAGGGAGAATAATTTTGATACACTATGGTTGCGTTTATACAGTTAAGTGTGAACGTGCCCTAGGTTTCATCCTCCGTTTGAGAGGTGTCGTATACTGCCCGCAGTCTGCAGACTGCGGAAGATGAAACCTAGGGCACGTTCACACTTAACTGTATAAACCCAACCATAGTGTATCAAAACTATTCTCCCTGAAGATGGCCCAGCAGAGTCGAAACATGTAGGAGACCTTCATGAATAAAATTATATATATTTTGGTGCATTAGTTGGTGTTTATTATTTCGTATGATACACTGCACGGACATGGAACACGTTAAATGTACTCTAGAGTTTGCAGTGCTTGCAAGTAGACTGTCTCTAAACAAAACAGCCACTGTAGGCAACATTCAGGATTTTCATAGTTTAAAGAGCCCAGTACATATAATGACGGCCATGTTTTAAAAGGTTAAGGAATATAACACTTAATATAGCCGTATTTACTTAAATAAAATAAAATTTACAAAAGCCAACGTAATGCATATTTTTCTCTCACAATTATATTACTCCAAAAGAGAAAAATTAAAAATTAAAACCTCCTACATGTTTCGATCTCTGTAGGATTATCAACGGGGAGTATGTACATCAAATAATTATGCATAAAACACCATATCAAATTATTCATAACAGTTTGAGCTTGAATCATTTTTACATAATGTTTTATACATGATTATTAGATGTGTATACTCCCTGATAATGTTATTACAGGGATAGAAACACGTGGGAATTTTTAATTTTTAATGTTTAATGTAATCTAATAGTGAGAGACAAATTGTGTATTTGGCTGGTTTTTGTAATATTTCAGTTATCAATGCACAGGATGAATAACATTAAATCTTGTTTACTTGCACATGTTATAATTTATATACCCAGTGTAATATAGCCAAGCCCTTGAAGCCATGCCGGCAATTCCAGTATAACAAGTGGACACAGTGTTCCTAACACTTACGCTCTGGCCACGTCGTTTCAGTCAGACGTTACGACCAAAACCTTGCATATCATACCCTCCTGTTAGATACATGAATTGCGTTGAACAAAGTGCCAAAAGGGAAGGCTTTCCACGGAGTAGATTCAGTTTTCCGCTGCTCGTATCATTCCACCGCTGTTCCACACATTTCATTCATCTAACATCCATTCTATAATCAAATTAACCTTTTAAAGCCTAGCGGTAGCTTTACGTACCACCAAGTTTAACACTAAAAAATTCTACGTGGTGCGCACATTGCATTTATGTGTTTTGTACGGATCTCAGAACAAACAGCAACTTTTGCCTTATCAAACATTAAGAGACTGGTTTTTATAACCGAAGTGTAGAGTGTTTACTGCGCGGTACACACTGAGTCCTTATATAAAACAGATACGCTTCGTCTTTAAAGGGTTAACTGACATCGACTTAAAATAAAACAAATCTCTATCCTCTCTCTCTCTCTATTTCCCTTAATTTAATCAGAATTAACTGTAACATGGGGTTGGCTTGTAATCACATTACTTTACTTGACCTTTCTTACAGAGGTGCCTATTTACAGTACAGTCACCTCGGATGTGACACCGTGTAGTTTGCTAGAAAAGCACCAACGTTTAGGGAGAAATGTACCGCCTCCTACTCCAGGATCCACGTTAACATCTCCAATCTGTGCGTAAAGATTAAAATATAAAAATAATAGTATAAGTGTTGTTTGATAAATAAGTGAACAACATGTGTTGTTAGGTTATGTGTAATGTAATGGTAAGCAATCTTGTGCTGTCCGACAGAGGTCACTATTGATCACGACAGGCACACGTCACAAGCAGGCTGCTCTGTGTGATCTCTGCACAACAGCACGTTGCTCAGTGCAGGGCAGTCATGGATTCGTACAGTCCAGTTATTTATCAAAAAACCTTACACCATACTCCTTTTGTCGGTGAGAACCGTGGATGCTAAAGGAGGAACATAACATTGGCGGTGTCTGAAGTGACACTTTTGTTTGGATTTCATGTTAAATGGTGCGCTTTCTGAAGATCAAACTTCACAGTTTTACAAATAAGAGTCACGGGTTTAAAACCGGTCTCTCATAACAGTTTCTCAAGTCGTGATCCCTTCCCCCTCAGATTTTGTCAGTTCCTGGTTCGTCACCAGTGAAATCACTTTCTTTCCCAACCTTTTCCGCAACTCCCACAAAAAAGAAACCTTGGTAGCCTATCACAAACAGTACAACCAACCTTAGAACTGAAATTTAACAAGCTGGAAGGCCAATCTGACCATAGACGTGGTTTTTTATATCTCAAGAACAGAGGCATTCCTTTGTACAATTTGGACAATTGTATGCATTCTTTTGACTACAAGCGTCCAAATTTTACAACTTTTACGCATTTTATATTTTTAACACGCACTAATATTGTTAGCGTGTTCGTGTAATTATACTCTTACAAGGAGTCCCTGATGATGATCTCACGAAGGGGTAGAAACATGTTCGAGTAACCTACAATTATTGTGATCTATGACATCAAAATAAAAATAGCAAGAGTGCTTTTGCTGGTTTGATATTGTATGTTGACCAATAGCAATGCAAGGTATGAATAATGTAAAATAAAGTACGTTTATTGTTTTATAAGATCTGCACCTTTTGCCTGAAAACACTCAGCGAGTTACGACAGAATTACGCTGGAAATGTGCGCAAAAACGTCTGAGGATCTTCACGTAAAAAGCCATTATTATGTAACATTTTAAATAAAAGTGAAATGAGTCAGCAAGTGTCAAATTTCATGAAAATACCTTTACCTGTCTCCATTTTTATTTCATGCATTCATTCAAACGCATGCTCAAGACTACTTTACTAAGCGCCCTTCTGGGATGCGAAAGCTTCTAAACAGAACACACATGTCCCCATTTGTGTCGTTAACATTCGATTCGCAACTCACAGACCCACTTACTATATATCCTGTGGAAGATTCTCTTTCCAGTCTGAAGTTTTTAACTGCGTTCTGTTATTTCTCAACAGTGAGGCTAAATGTGACTACCAGTCGAAACAAGTGCGTCGTGTTTTCAAGACAACTCTTATGAAATGCTTATACAATTTTTTTCGTCACTTCTGGTCGTCACTTAGATATTCTTTTTCAACTTTCCGCTAGGTCAGAGCTTGTTCACAGCTGTAAGAGGAGAGCGCATTGCTTCTCGACCCCTCGCCCTGTCGCTTCGCATCTTCCCGCTGACATGCGCTCAGCGAAGTTGCGGCGGCAAGCAGGAAGCGCACCGAACGCTTATTCAAAGACTCGAATGTTCTTAACTGTTATATCATTTCGTAGCTATATGTACCATCTGTGGTGACATTAACCCTTTAAAGACGAAGCGTATCTGTCTTATATAAGGGCTCAGTGCGTACCGCGCTGTAAACACTCTCCACTTCGGTTATAAAAACCAATGTCTCAATGTTTTATAAGGCAAAAGTTGCTGTTTGTTCTGAGATCCGTACAAAACACATAAACGCAATGTGGGCACCACGTAGAATTTTTTAATGTTAAACCTGGTGGTATGTAAAGTTACCGCTAGGCTTTAAAAGGTTAATAGAGGCTACATTTTTTTTTCACACACTGTATTTATGCCTTCCGTACAATCTCACAATAAAGAACAATTTACAAAATCAACCTTAAAAAACACTTAATCTTTACACAAAATTTAGGGGAATGTCAGCCTTCAAGGATTAATTTTTAAGGTCAACTTGAACGATAAGACAAAAAGGAAAACTATAAAGAAAGCTACCGAAGGTAAAACCTGCCTCAGGTAAAACACATATTTCTTTCTGGCTTGGAGAATATAGAAGGAAACTAATGTAAAACTACCTCTAATTAGAGGAAACTATCGGCAGGGAAAAAGGAAACTGTCGACAGGCAGCACAAAGGCAAAAAGAGAATTGAATGGAAAGAGTCTTGTATCATATTTAGTGTTTCAGTGCTTCCTGAAAATTCTCTGAGAAGACTAAGGAAAAGAATTAATTTGGAAAGTTTAGTAAATAGTGCCTAATATGTTACTAGGATATTTATAGAGGTAGAAACAAAGATATAAAGCAAGCAAGTAAGGAAACAAACAAGCAAAAAAAAAACAGAAAACCAAGGAAACAATAAAACGAGAAAACGAATGTTAAGAGAGAGGTACAGGAGAAAATAAGAAAACAAGACAGGAAAAATATCTTGAACTCAAATTGCCCTGAGAATGGAGGCAGAAATTACGGTAAATACAAAAGCTATTGTAACACTATATATACTAATAACGACATCAGGTTTCCAACAAGATCCTTGTGACAGTGTCGGTAATTAGGCTCAAAATATATAAGGTCTATACCAGAAATGTGACGGTTTTGAAAATCACATTCTCCCTGAAGACCATCTACCTTCAAAGACGATATCGGTGGCGTAAATAACCGCTAAACCCTCACCAGATAATCGGCCTCCCCCACTATAATTATTAGCCACGTTACTTCCCGATCTGACAAGAGGGATCCAGAACAACGCCTAATGTCGGATGAAAGAAATCCAGTTCGAAAAAACCCATAGCAACTTTAGTATTCCGTATGCTGGGGGTGGGGGGGGGGGCACACTCACCCACTGTGCCCCCTCGCCGAGGGGCCTGCGAGGGCCTTATATACGCCACTGTAAGGTACGTACATATCTGTAGGGCACGAAAGGAATCAACAGCCGACAACGTACAATGAGGGAAACGTAAATTCATTTTGTAACATGAATGATAACTCGTAGCGATAATATTTTGAAAGCAGTTAAACACGCCTTACCTATGTTAACTAACTTTACAGAGAAAAGCCCTCCTCAAGAAGCTGACAGTAGCTCAGCAGTTCAAGATATATGCTTCCTTGTATGAAATCTAAACCATCCTTGGCCGTCTTCAGAATTTCATCCTTCTCCGCACCTTCCTAAACCATTTTGATCCAATATAGATACTTAGTCCCAAAAACCATATCTTTAACAAGGTTCTCTTCTATTCTTAGAGTTGTTTCATTAAATACAAGCCTAAACTTATAATTTAGCACATATGAATACGATTTACATCCTGTAGCAGATATTACGGCTGTTTATAGCACGCAGGCCCACAATTTCTGCAGCGCTATTTAAGTTGCACGGTGTTAAGTCCCACTTCCTTTACCCCATGTGTTACCGCAATGTAAAACTGTACTTCAGAAGAACCACGACGCCCTGTACTTTCTACTTAGTTACAGAACTGGTGTAGTCCGCCAGGGGTTTTTTTAGTGGTGCAGGGCCCCGCAGCAGACGCTACGGACGCACTGCAGCCATTAGGCTTATTGTGAAACCCTATGATGAAGGTGAAAATGATTATTTTTTGTCCTTTTCCTAGTAATGGAGCACCGGTGGAATGAAACTGACAGGGGAAAACCGAAGAATTCAGGGAAAAACCTGTCCTAGTGATACTTTGTCCACCACAAATACCATATGGACTGACCCGGGATCGAAACCGGGCCTCCGCGGTGGGAAGCCGGCGGCTAACCGCTTGAGCCATGGCACGGCCTTGTCCGCCAGGGTTGGTCAAGTTTTGGGCCTCAACGGAGATTAAAAAAGCTGGACTGAGGCCGCGATGCGAACCCAGAACTTTAAAGATTGTACAGCTGAATCTCAATAGGACTATTATTTAAACTGGGGGTTATGGCAGTTTTAAAGGTAAAGGTGCCCTCTCTACGCCATGCAGGCATGTCAGGGAATAGAGGCATAGCTCCACTCATTTTTAAACTTGATACTAGATGAAGGTGAATCAGCTTCACGCCTCGGCTGCTTTGACTCCGAAGAAAGTTCCGCTGGTTAGGAGGATGGGTAGAGTCCACAGCATGTCTGCACGTTTTGGGAAGAGGAAACCTTCTTGCTCCTGCGAGGAATCGAACCATAATCCCTTCGTTTTCCAGTCCGTAGCCTAGCCAATATACAACTAAGCTATCGGCTCTGAAAGTTTGCATCAACCTTTAAGTGCAAACAGCTTATGCTTTATTGCATGCATATTATGTTAGACATTGCCCACAACCTGACGCAGTTCTACTGACTTACCTGCATTGGTTGCTTTCACACACAATGTTAGGGAAACTGGCCTTACTCCTATCTTCAGGCATATTGTTCTGCTTATCCTGGCAGGATTTTTTCACTGCGTATTTCTCCTTAGGCGCGTCCGCAAAGCAGTTGTAAAAAGCAGCCATAAGGCTTATTATGTCCGTCCGGATTTTTGTCCGAATCTCACTGAGAGTTTTTTGTGAAATCTTATATTTGGAATTTTTAATGACATTTCTTGAAACATCCAGATGTTGACATACGTCTCCAGGCTTTCACGGCGACAAAATTGTATGAATTCTCGGGCTGACAGCCGTGTAAATTGTTTAAAAATCTCCAACGTTTCAGAGAGACACTCAGTCTCCTTCCTCAGGGAAAGTGATCTGCTTTCTCTGAGGATGGAGATTGAGTGTGTCTCTGAAACGTCGGCGGTTTTTAAACAATTGACACGGCTATCAGCCCGAGAAGAGTTCATACAATCTATATGTTGATTAAAATCGAATGAAAATAACAATTTTAAAGAAGATCAACATAAAATACAAAACATCTAGCTTATATTGGACTTGATAATTAAGGCACACTCTTATTTCTAACGTACGAGCTGAGCCCGAAGAAAGAGTCACCGTTCAAAATCGGCGTCTCGTCATTTGCGAGATACCGCTTATGACTGACCGTAGATCCGTCGCTAAGAAACGAGAAATTACATCACGTGTGTTTTGTAAGCACGGAAAGGCCCATTTGAAATACTTAAATTTTCAACGCGTTATTTAAAATTATTCATGGTTTTAAAATCTAGCGACAAGAGCAAAGCGAAAGCTCCAGAATTATTAGCTCTTTGTACTTTCTTAAAGTGTTAATATCAGTGACAAAAAATTAGGATCAGTTACGTGGACTTCTGAATATCAGCTTGGTGCGTTAACCATCGTGTGTTATTTCCATATTTCATTGTACCTAAGGCGCGGTTACTCCTTCAATATTATCAATATTCGACATCCACTATTACTTTGTTACCAAAAGTCTTACAGAAGAGTACACAGCACGTTAATGGAAGTACTGCGATTTATTCAACAGCCTTTTAGGGTGACGTCATGTGGAAAACCTTGACAAGAGCAGGCACTGCCCATCCTGGCGTCCTCTTGTGTCGCAGGGTGCAGCAGACTTAGGAACCAGTGGTTTTCGGCCTGTCTGGCGGGAAATGTCGTGAAGGCTTTCACACTTGGCTTGACGCGCGGCTTTCTTTAGTTCTCCATGTCCATCCGTGTATCACTGTATCATAATTCTCTTCTCTTTCTTTCTTTTCATCCGTTCTTTGGAAATGGAAACGAACTTCACTCCCAGAGATCAGACTACGTCAGTCCATTCGGAGACAAGGGACCCCCAAACAACAGACAACCAAGAATATTAGAACAGATAGCAAGAATGAAGGTTATTTAACTCAGTTCAGATCATGCGAACAGTAGCAGAAAAAATAAACAGAAATTATTCGTAAACACACCGGCCGTAAAATAAATACATTTAACTTGCACTCTTTTTTATTTCAATCACTTTTCAAAGAATTGCAGACGTAACAAAAACGTCTTTCTTCCGGACCCAAAGAAGTCCTTGAAAATGGGACGAATGCTTTAATTTTGGATAAAGAATTTTACCTTCAAAAGAAACACAAATGGTGAAATCCGACACTATCCACAGTTGCTGCTGCAGTGCGAAATTCGACCTCACAGCACATCTGGTAAAGATTCATGCCTCATGGGATATGACGCGTTGCCGACTGATAAATATTTACCGGCATTTCGGAAAGACCTGCGGCCTTCGCCTTCAGCTGAGTCCAAGAATATAAAACTGTGCAGAAAAATGGGTGTATTTTACACACACACACACATACACACACACACACACACACACACACATATATATAATAAGCTACAACTAAAATGCCTGATTTCGTCAATGTGCAGAACATATACATATGTCACACATCAACGTTGCATTTTTATGTGGAATGAAAAGAAAAATAGAAACTTTAACTAGTAAAAGGTCAAGCTATACCATTACAGGTCTGGACAGGCACTGAGGGCTCCAGCAGTTTACGCTTCTAGAATTTCTGGCAATTCGGCACATGAAGGTGATAAGGTTGTCTGCCCTAAGCACCGGCCGCCTTTACCCCCAGGAAATATCCTTAGTACTCATTCCTGTTAGAGATTGAGTCGACCTCAGGGCCATAGTGTGGCCGGAAGAAATGCTTTACTGAAAAATCCCAATGACCCCAGCGGCAATCCACCAGAACTGTGTACGCAATCACTGTCCCCAGCTCTTTTCCACGGTTCCAGCTCATTGTGTCTTCCCTAACTTCACTATAATAACATGTCGACACCTATACGTTAGTTTCTGTGTTAATACTTTCATCCTTCTTATGTTAAAGTGCGTTACAAACAGACACTTGTAACTAATGTCGTTTACTCATACTAACCCTTTAAAGACGGAACGTAACTGTTTTATATAAGGACTCAGGGCGTACCGCGCTGTAAACACTCTCCACTTCGGTTATAAAAACCAGTCTCTTAATGTGTTATAAGGCCAAAGTTGCTGTTTGTTCTGAGATCCGTACAAAACACATAAATGCAATGTGGGCAGAACGTAGAATTTTTTAATCTTAAACCTGGTGGTACGTAAAGTTACCGCTAGGCTTTAAGAAGTTAAGGAGGCATTTTTCACACCCTCACAAAAACAAAGGCAATATTAAGTATGTATAACACTGATGTTTCTAGGACATAATTGACGAGGCATGCGGCACGTGTGAGAAGACAAATTCGTGTGTGGTTTCTTTTGGAAAACCTGAAGGAAGAAGAGCGCCCTTAATGCCTAGGCGTAAATGGGAGGATAATATTAAAATTACTCTTCAAGAAATAATGTGAGAAGGCGAAGACTGGCTTCATCAGACTCCAGATAGGAAAAAGTGGCGGGTTACTGTGAACACGGCAATGAAATTTCGGGTTCCATAAAATTCTCGAAATCTTGATTACCTGAAGACGTATTTACTTTTCAAGAAGTACTCTACTGCACGGAATCGTTTAGTATTTACTGTCGTACCTCAAATACGTGACGAAAACCGAGCCCAGTGAAAGGAATGCAACAAATAAAATGTGTTGCAGCAACATTTTACAGACTTATGCCATTTTTATCAGAAACACAAGACGACGGTTACACCCGTTCCTAATATGATACATCTGTAGCTGGCACTTGTGTTATCAGAGGGCATGCTAAGTGTCTTGTTATTTTCCTTATCTTTCAGCGACTTCATAATTAACGTGTCTCTCCCGTCACCTCACATGTAATGCTGTAAAATCATAATTTAGAAACACAAAACATTTCATTCGGTTCTTGAAACCAAACAGAATGGTAACTTTTTATGGCTTATTTACTATACTGTCAGCAACACGCCCGAAGGATAACTGATATATATTTTTATTTGCGAGAAAGTAGGTTATAACAGTGGTGCTGGTGAGGATTCAAATCTTCTAGGACTTTACACCTTAGCGACTGATGAACACTTAAGGACCTTAAGAAGGAGCCTGCATTTTCAGGATCTAACATACCAGTAGAGCTTCTTGGATCGATCAAAAGACCTAGACGTAGATGGAGGGAATAATATTAAAATGGGTTTTAAAGAACTAGGATGGAATTGTTGGATTCGTCTGTCTCATGATAGGAATATGCGGCAGGCTGATGTCCTTAAGACCACTCCTCTTGGAATACTGGACCCTGAAAACTCAGGCGTCAAAGGTCTCAGAAACGTACGTATGTACACGTCCGTGCAAGTCGACACGGCGTCGCACATCAGAAGACTTGAGTCCTCATTCTAGCGTCATAGTAATTCCAACAAATGCCTCAGGAAATACAAGTTCCTACCAGCGCCATATTTTGTCATATATAATGTAACCACGAAAGGATAACGCACTCTTCCAAACGAAGCAAGTTCTCTGCACAGTGTAACGACGTAGAAGAAGGACCACCTTTTCCCACGTCAGCAGACCTTTAAATTAAAGCGTGTAGACGAGTGAAGTCCCGTAAGTCTTCATTATTTCGCCAAGAACACACTATTTTGCATTATAATGGTCTAACCTTACGACAGAAGAAGAAAATGTAAAATGCGTAACACTTTAGAATGTAAAGAGACTACGGTTCGTAGCGAGAAAGTTATTTTGTGATTTAGAAACACAAAAACTTTACATAAAGTAATAACCCCTGTTGTTTATGACAGTGTAAGGTTTTCCTGAAAACTCAGAAACGAACAAAACTTAATGAGATCACTAACAAGGAGATATATTTATCATAGTACGGAAAAAGGAAGCACTTCTAAGAGCCATTAGCAAAGCATCTACTGCCTGCTACAAGTGACAAGCGCAGCATGTATTGACAAGATAATTTGTTGCTGAATCAAAAGCGAGCTATTGTTTTTGCTTGAGATACAGTTTTGTCCCTGTTTTACGTGCACACACACACACACACACACACACACACACACACACACACACACACACACACACACACACACACACACACACACACACACACAAACACACACACACACACACACATACATACATACATACATACATACATACATACATACATACATACATACGTACGTACGTACGTACATAAACTTCGTCTCGGTTATAAAAACCAATCGGTTAGTGCTGCCTAGGGAAATAATCGCTCTTTGTTCGGAGATCCTTACAAAACACATAAATACACTGTGTGGGCAGAAACTAGAGTGACAGTGTGACAGGCCTGACATTGCTAAAGTATATATAAGATATTAACTGATTGGTTTTCATTACTGACATGGAATGTGTTAACTGCGCGGTACGAGATGAATACTTAAAAAATTAATTCAAGTTAATCTTAGTCTTTAAAGGGTTAATTTAGTTCTAATGTGTCTCTCCATCTGTTTAAGTATGTCACCTAAAAATCACACAGTCTTGTCGAAACCAATAACTTATTTGTCATATAATTTTGTATGTATTAGACTGTGATGCAATTCAGACGGCAACTGAGATACAGGTGGCTACGTCTCGAACGAGCCTGTTGCCTTTCATTTTCTTCGTCCAAGAAGGTGGAGGAATGATATTATTTCAAAAATTTTCACCTATCTACCACAGCACACAGGGTCAGTTCCCAGGAAAACCGAAGCATGATACGCCTACTTACACTCTTGAGAATTTTCAGTGTCACAAGCTAGGACAGGTTCCGTCCACAGTCCTTTTTATTCCACATTCAAAATTCTACCAGTCAGCCTTACACAGCTCAATAATGCAGTTGAAAAATAGTCGTTAACCCTTTAAAGACGAAGCGTGTCTGTTTTATATAAGGACTCAGTGCGTACCGCGCTGTAAACACTCCACTTCGGTTATAAAAACCAGTCTCTTAATGTTTTATAAGGCAAAAGTTGCTGTTTGTTCTGAGATCCGCACAAAACACACAAACGCAATGTGGGCACCACGTAGAATTTTTTAATGTTACACCTGGTGGTACGTAAAGTTACCGCTAGGCTTTAAAAGGTAATTACTACAATAAAAATCAACCCATACTAACCATAATTTCAGGCTTCCGTTGCGATGTTGATAAGATCTGCGCTCTTCTGGAATATGATGCAGCGTCGTGTGATAATTCTTTACCACACGACGCTACGTAATCCCCCAGAAGAGCGCAGATCTCAACCCATACTAGCCACACGCCTCTCTCATGACAACCGCCACGATTTCTCACATTCGCCAGTTACTTCCACAGCAAAGTCCATGCGAATGCAGACACTGTCACCAGGCACATAGGGGCTCTCCTGTGGTTTAGGCCTGCAACTGCACATCAAACACGTCCACACGGACGTACTACGCTCCCGGAGCTCCTCTGGGAGCAGTTCTGTACATACTAGACCTAACCGGGGTCTTGTAAATGCATGATCTTCTGTTTTTCTCAGAACTGTTGCACACTCTGCGCATTCTGGTGTTCAGTCTTCCTCTTTACAGAACAGTAACACTACCTACTGAATCTTTTTTCTCACCTCCTTTCACTTTCTTCACAGTGCATCATAAGAACTTCACGAGTGACTACAAAAGAAGCCACTTCAATCCATCAATATTCAACTTCTTGGGAATAATTTTTATTAATACCACCGTTGATGTTATTGGTGATAAAGCTGTTGGAACATGAAGCAGGCTTCTCATCTTCATCTAGTGCTCAGCTTAGAATGCGTGAAGCTATATTTCCACTCGCTTATCAATCTTCATGACATGGTACTTAAGCAGTCTACCTTACTTAACATTTTCCTTAGTGTGTATGTACGACAGAGTTCATCTATCCCTTCTTGTTCTTTATATGTTCGTAAGCATCCCTACATAATTAAAGTAAATTAGACGAAACCCAATTATTTGTAGCCTGTTTAACTACTTTGTCAGTAACTAAAATATACAGCGTAGAATGACTGGTAATGGATTGGAAAGGAAGTCGTTGCGTAAATTAAGGGCATTGATACACTTGTCCATAATATAGAGTTCATGTGGCTAATTTATTAGCAATTTTCTAAAAATCAGTTACATTTTTTCAAACAAGGTCTATTGGAGCGACGTTTTATGTATGCACACAACTTTTATTCTAGATTTTATTTTCAGAAGAGATAAGACTGAAAAAATATGTACAGCCTTAAAATTAATTAAAACAGGTGCTGCTTGCACACTTCGGTAGTGGCGCATTAGACACAAATTCACGCCTTAAGAAAAATAACCTTAAACATGGTAGCAAATACAGGTACAATAGAAGGGTCTTGTACTGAATTTCATACAGAGAGAGGGAGAGGGAGAGAAAGAAAGAAAGAAAGAAAGAAAGAAAGAAAGAAAGAAAGAAAGAANAGGGAGAGAAAGAAAGAAAGAAAGAAAGAAAGAAAGAAAGAAAGAAAGAAAGAAAGAAAGAAAGAAAGAAAGAAAAAAGAAAGAAAAAAAGGAAGAAAGGAAGGAAGAAAGGAAGGAAGAAAGGAAGGAAGGAAGAAAGGAAGAAAGAAAGAAAGAAAGAAAGAAAGAAAGAAAGGAAGAAAGGAAGAAAGGAAGAAAGAAAGAAAGAAAGAAAGGAAGAAAGGAAGAAAGGAAGAAAGAAAGAAAGAAAGGAAGAAAGGAAGAAAGAAAGGAAGAAAGGAAGGAAGGAAGAAAGGAAGAAAGAAAGAAAGAAAGAAAGAAAGAAAGAAAGAATGAATGAATGAATGAATGAAACAAGCAAACAGAAACAAACTAAAGCGAAGAAAAGGAAACAAAACAGCAGTATACAGAGACTTCAACCATTTAAAGCGCAATGGTCAGAGGTAACATTAAAGCAGCATTTTCGTGTTTCCTCCTTATTTCGTACAATAAATAGCGATTCAGTACACAAGGTTAAGCAATGGTCTCAGTAACAGAAGCATACTGTGTTCTCTGTCAGGCACGCACTGAATGTTCATATAAAATATAGATTAATTTTTGTCTTCCAAGGGTTAATATTTTTTTAATGTATATTACGAATATATTTGAACATGTGGTACGCAGCGCGCGCTTTCCATTCATTTACTGCATTCCATTATAAATTCCATTTAGCAGAAAGAGATGCCCCACTTTCCTTTCTCTATACGTATCGATTTTCTGATATATGCATTAAGTACCGAGTTCTTTCTTTAAGGGTCACCTAGAGTGGGAAGGTTTGTTGTACCGCCGCGCTATGCACAATTTACAAGCTCACATTTTAAGAGCCCATCCACGTCGCTGGGTAAGGTTTTTGAATTATGTAGCAGCGAACAGAGAGGTTTGCATCCTTCCCCACGTCTGTCTGACGGAATCGTCGACAGGAAGAACGGGGCCACACAGCAATAAAGCCCAATGACACTTCCTTCAAGTAAGGGACAACCAAAATAGAGCAACGCTTCTACAGTTCCTGTCTGAACAAATTCAATGTTATGGTGGTGCTGTTTTTTATATGCCTGCTGCAAACACTGAAACACTCGCATCGACACGTCGATACACTCAACTGAATGCAAGAGCACTTCTCTACGGTGAGGTATCCATTGAACATAGGCCTATCCTTACACTTAAAATATATTCAATTGATTTATTTTATTGTAATGTGTCAAGCGCTCAGGTTATGTTGCGCGGACGGAAATGGGGTATAATAACTGTTAACAGAATCTTTGTGGCCATAAGTTGCGCATAGCGAACGCGCAAAATTTTAGAATACGAGTCAAATTTTCGACTGAATAAACTGTCGACGGAGGGACGGGGGGGTGGAGGGGAGGTGTTGACACAGCCTTAATCATTTCAGCACGTACCCGCTTCGGATATAACGGTGAGAGGCTATCTCGTAGATTGCATCAGTTCCTAAATATGAATCCAGAGACAAGCTTTTAAACAAACTCACGGCTACCTCCTCTACAGCCCTTGTGATTCATCATCCTACCTCTTTCGATACGTTAACTTAAAGTCGAAAATTGAGTCATATAAAAACCAAAGTACCTGCCATCTCTTTTTTAGTGAAAAACCTTTACCCTTTCAAAGCCTAGCGGTAACTTTACGTACCACCAGACTTCACATTCAAAAATTATTCATGGTGCTCATATTGCATTTATATGTTTTGTGTGGATCTCAAAATAAACAGCAACTTCTGCCTTATACAGCATTAAGAGGCTGGTTTTTATAACCGACGTGGAGTGTTTACAGCGCGGTAGGCACTGAGTTGTTGTACAAAAGAGATACATTTCGTCTTTAAAGGGTTAATCTCGTCCATGTTTAACCCTTCAATATTGGCCTCGGTGCAATGTACGGACCTTTAATTCTTCACATGCCGCTGACCTCGGTGCACCGTGCGGTCGTGAAAGCATTTAGGAACACTGTAAATACAAAACTCCCTTCTTACACAGCAGTAGTTGGAATTTAGACCCCAGCGTCACTGAACTGTTTAAGAATGTTCTCTGTAATGCACAAATTAATTTTTATACACACACTTAAATAAACGTCACTACTCATTTGGGCCTGTCATTACTCAGGCGGTTTAAATCGCGGGCCTCATACCGCGGAGGAACGTGTTCGGTAAGTGGTCCGTCCATGTAGGATTTTGTGGTGAACGAAGGGTCAATGAGACATGTGTTTCTTTCTGTGCTTCGAATTTTCCTTGTCAACGTCATTCCGTCAATTTTCCATGCTCACTTTCACATTAATGTTACTGTCATTAGAGGCACGAGGGGACGACGGCTGGCAAGCAGCAAACAAAGCAATGCTAAATTCTAAAAGGATTTGACGATGGTGTATAATATTGTGTGGTGAAGGGTTTATGGAATTTATCCATCGTCCGAAGAGTAAAATATTAAAAATATTTTAAAAAATTAAAATCACAACGTTTCGGAAGCAGAGCCAGCTTCCAAAAGGTTGTGATTTTAATTTTTTAATATTTTTAATATTTTACTCTTCGGACGATGGATAGTCTATACACCCTTCACCACACAAAGCAATGTTCTTTAGGATGTGGGGTGTACTGGACATTAATACAGAGTATGGGAGGAATGCTTTTCATTTAGTATTTCTGACAGTGTACTGTAATATTTTAATTATAATGGGTAATTTTCGTTATGCAGCTGGAATATTTCAGTCGGTGTAGGGTTTAGGTTATAGTTTAGAAGACCGAGAAATCGTGGTTCGATGCCCCTCACAGGTAAGGGACTCTACCTTTCCTAAAGCTATTAAATCAGCCCTAGAACCCACCCTTCCTCATTTTCAAAGCGTAAACTGGTCTCGATCTCAGGGACAAAACGGCCGGTTTGTCAAGATGACAAGTGATGTTTAACCTTTTAAAGACGAAGCGTATCTGTTTTATATAAGGACTCAGTGCGTACCGCGCTGTAAACACTCTCCACTTCGGTTATAAAAACCAGTCTCTTAATGTTTTATAAGGCAAAAGTTGCTGTTTGTTCTGAGATCCGTACAAAACACATAAACGCAATGTGGGCACCACGTACAATTTTTTAATGTTAAACCTGGTGGTACGTAAAGTTACCGCTAGGCTTTAAAAGGTTAAATATTATCAAGTTTTTAAAAACTCATGCAGTTATACTTCTGCTCCGTAACACGCCCTTATGGCAATCTGTACCATGCCTGATCACTAACTCTGTCACTAATACCGACCACAGAAACACAAGTTAACACTAACAACCAGTCAGAGACATTGACGTCTCCAGCTGTATAAAAGTCTATAGACCATAACCATAGTTCATATTATGTTATGGTTTAGTTTCTGCTTGCTTCATTATGGCCGTAGACGGCAAAACAAAATAAGGGGGCAGGCAGAACGGACCAACATTACACAGTCATACGTTTTAAACGTCCAACTCCATTAGCAACACCACAGGAAGTTTTTCTCTACCAGTCCATTGAGACAGTCCGTTCAGTCCCACGGCGAGGGACTTCTTATCATTGTTATTCCCGAAGAGAGATCCCAGTCCAATCCTCTTCAATCTCCAGTTGCGGGATCAGGCGCGACCTCTTCTGTTTCAACGGCAATCCCAGCTTACCAGTAACCGAAGCTAACAATGACGAATGACCGCAGTCATTTCAGTAAGCTGTGAATAGTAACTACTCCCCCACAACGCTCCAACATCAGGCTTCTCAACTGTTACAATAAAACTCTCAAAGGAACCAGAAACTTCAGCGCCTTCCATTCATCGTTATTCTTTTGGCTCCCTGCCAAACGTCGGACATTTGAAAAGGTTGCCTTCAGTGACAAAGCGAACATAAAAATTATACATTTTACTTTTTGAAATATATTAAAATTTTAATGTGCTGACATCATGAAAAGGAATACAAACATACTTCTTCAGACTTTTGTTTTGATTTAAATTTAATATGGTGCACGTTCCGTACAATGACTTTGTACACACAAGTTTATTCCCAAATGATTGCACATGTTTCGGCTGCAAGTCGCAGCCACTTTCAAGGAGCTACAAGTGTTGAAGACATGTAGAGCGTACTCTAAAGATTGCCAAACATAAATGGTAAAATATTTATACACATTAGTGCCTTTTCACAAGTATAGAGTATTATAAAAGGTAAAGCAGTCCCACTACAGGCCTGGACAGGCCCTTAGGGTTCCAGGAGGGCGAGGCTCCCAGATTTCTAGACACTCGGCACATGAAAGTGGTAAGGTTGTCAGCCATACGCACCGGCCGCCTTTACCCCCCAGGAAATATTCCTGGTACTCATTTCTGTTAGAGGATGAGTCGACCCCAGGGCCATAGTGCGACCGACAGGATTATGCTACCACCAGGAATCGAACCCGCGACCTGCCGGTTTGTAGCGCAGTGCCTCAACCAACTGCGCCACCGCGGTCCCCACAGTATTATAAAAGTTGCATTAAAATTAAACACAAGTAAAGTATTCAACATACGTAAGATGTAGCTTCCAACATCTCGATTTCTCTCTAGTTTATGTTAGGGAGGAGACGCCAGGTTTGGGTATTCGGCACACACTCCATGAGTGAATGGATTGTACAGTACATTCACTCATGGAGTGTATATTACACCTTATGTGATTCTAATCCTTCACTTCTGTTGTTATTTAATACAAATTTAATAATATTGTATATTTATGGTATGACACCAATATGTATAAATATTATATCATTTATATTTTAAAACACGTATAGCACGCGGTACGCGTCTTCAACCCTCGTAGCTCCCTGAAGATGACTCCAGATTGCAGCCGATACATGTAGGAGCATTAAAACCAACTGCGCAATTACGTGGGAACAAAACTGTGCGCTGTGTTTTGATTTATACGTACTGCACACGAGATACGCGGTGACGCAGTGGGTTGAGACACTGCTGCGCTAAAAGCCGCAAGGCCGCTGGTTCGATTCCCGACGGATCCATCGACTTAATCTGTCCGATCGCACTATGACCCCCAGGGTTGACTCACTCTCTAATATAAATGAGTACCAGGAATACTTCCTGGGGTGTAAAGGTGGCCGGTGTGTAGGGGTGATAAGCTTAACATCTTCATGTGCCGACTGTCCGGAAATGTGGAAGCCTCAAACTCCTGGAACCCTAAGGGGTCTATGCAGACCTGTACAGTGATAGCTTTACCTTTACATATTGCACAAATACACGGGATTATGCACACCAATACTCTCACAAATCATGCACTTGTGAAGGAAATTTTGTGTCGTTTATTTCCTGAATTAGTCGCCTGTTTGCTTTGTGTTATTTAATAAGAAGGCTGTCCGTGACTGATGCTGTATAGCACAACGAAATTTTTAATGTTTTCAGAATATAGTATTCGTTACTAAGTCAGTGTGTTTTACCGCACAGTCAACAACACCTGACTTACTCTCGGACCGTGAGTTACTAACTGAAATCTTCTACGTACGGGCCCGAACACTCCCAAATATACCACGTAAATTAGGTGTGTTAAAAACTCTACCACTAGCTCCTTTCGACAGATAAGCTTCTACATCTTCAGCGTTGCATTAGCCTGCTGTTAAACATGTAAAGTATCGGAAATGTTTAACTCTTATCTGTCTAATGTTCCGTTAAACTCGGCAGCGCTTTCCGTTTTGCTACGGGCAGATTTGAGCTCATACCGCCAGGTCATTTTACAGTGTTTCATGTTGGTTCTGCCTAACATAATTTTATATAAAGTCTGATTTTCCGCACTGAATATTAGGGATTTTCTGGAAAATTAATTTCGAGGTAAGTGTTCGCAAGAATAATTTGGACCCCTCAGGCTTAAGAACGTATGCACCGGCTGTATTTTAATGGCACTGAACATATTTAGTCTGCATTCCTTCCTTACGTGAAAAACGCAGTGTCAAGAGATCATCACGCTGTGTGTGTGTGTGTGTGTGTGTGTGTGTGTGTGTGTATGTATGTATGTATGTATGTATGTATGTATGTATGTGTGTCTGTGTGTATGTGTGTGTGTATGTATGTATGTATGTATATATGTATGTATGTATGTATGTTATGTATGTATGTTATGTATGTATGTATGTATGTATGTACGTACGTATGTATGTATGTGTGTGTATGTATGTATGTATGTATGTATGTATCTATGTATGTATGTATGTATGTCTGTGTGTATGTGTGTATGTATGTATGTATGTATGTATGTATGTATGTATATATGTATGTANATGTATGTATGTGTATGTATGTATGTATGTTATGTATGTATGTATGTATGTGTATGTATGTGTGTATGTATGTATGTATGTAGGTATGTATGTATGTATGTGTATGTATGTATGTATGTATGTATGTATGTATGTACGTATGTATGTATGTATGTATGTACGTATGTATGTACGTATGTACGTATGTATGTATGTATGTATGTATGTATGTACGTATGTATGTATGTATGTACGTATGTACGTACGTATGTATGTATGTACGTATGTATGTATGTATGTATGTATGTATGTACGTATGTCTCAAAAGACTACAACTACACAGATAATCAAATAACCATACCTCACAGACCAGTACCTCTGCAGCTCCTGAGGTAACAAAGCTGTGGATGTTATAGCCTATGTCAGAATTATTACTGAGGTAGGAGGCAACACGTCAGAAACCATGACGCAATATGTCTGCTCTCTTCGTCCTTCAACAATATCTGTATTACCTGGTTACATCTGTTCAGGGGCTAAACTTGAGTCCCATGTTTAGCAGCCTAGATACACACACAAAGAGCAAATAATGTTTCCGTCTAGAATGCACGCTATGGCTCCACTAACGTGTTATAAACCGCAACCAGCAAGTGGATGACGTCCTGGCTTTGTTAAAAAAAAGCCGATTTTTTAAGGCAAGACACATTAAAAACAGACACTAAATTTGTAATTTCTTAGTTTTACATTCTTAACTGCACAGAAGAAAAGGCTTAAATATCTTTGTAAATCACAATAAATACAAGTATGTTTTAAGCAACGCATTTGTGTTGAAAGATTTTGATATAAATCACAACCACAACCGACGTAAATGACTCCAAGATGGAATTCTCACGTTTTCAAAACATAGTTCTTATGATTCTGACTCATATATTTCTCGTCGTTCTTGCCCACTTACTGCAGGTAAGGCAGAGCGGAACTGTCGGTGAGACATTACGTTTACAGTTTGGTGACCAGGAAGATTAATATTTTTGCTACGTGGTGCCCTGTCAGGTACATGTGCATTTCACCCTAAAACAGGTCATTAAGTCCCAGAGGGGGATCAGTGGTGTAACTCTACTCTTTCTTTAACCTCGACATTAGATGGGGGTGGGTGGTCAACACCACGCCCTGGCCGCTTTACCCGCGGGAAAGAGACCCGGTACTCACTGTAGAGGAGGCCAGATCGGCCCCAGGGCCCGTCTGGACGGGTGCGTAAAAGTTCGCCCCTACCGGGATTCGATCCCCGGACCGTCCAGCCTGTAACATGTCGTTATACCTAATTTGAGGCGCTGCAGTCTAACAGAAAATACATAAGTTTCAAAGTCAAGCGCTGCTTCTACCGTCAGGGTAGTCTACCCTGAAGAAGGAGGCAACAGATATCTCCGAAACGCCGTTACTTATTTACAAAATTACACGGCGTCACACCTCAGAAGACGGAAAAATAATGCTGTACTGTTGTCCAAACACAGTTATACAATAAGGTTAGGCCTATATGCCGTGCAGTGGTTAGGCTGGTATATATGTTTCTTTGGCACGTGATGGAGGTCAGTGGTCAGCTCCACGCTAAAAACACTTTGCCCTCTGGATAAGGTTCTCTGTACCCACTAAAGACGGCTGGGGCCTAGACCCTGCGAAAACACAGTGACGATGAAAAAAAATGACACCTTCCATAAATTACGATGTTTTATCGAAACTGTCAGCAAAAAGGATCTGGCTCACTATAAGGTCCTGGGGACGGATTTATTAGCACGGCGAACAGCCGTCCACTTCCACAAAACCAAGAAACTCCTTGACCAGTTCACTCAATATCAACTATTCACAAAATTGCATTTCCATAGAACTGCTTATGCCGCCGTATCAAATAAGGACACAACTTTACACACTACTAACCTATTTCAGAGAAATGCATTCCTCCACTTCCACTGGAATTAAATAAGTCTTTTTCGTAAACAGTTTAATAAAACTCGGTCTTAAGTGATTATTAAAGAAACCCGAGGAACAGGAATTATCTAATCTGCTGAATACAAGAATTATCGTCTTTCATCTTTTAAAGTTGAGGAGCCCTGAACGAACTAACAGGGACTTGGTGACTTGGCTGATTCATATTATAATCACTTACTTACAGCTACTTTTATTTTTCGAGGAGATAAGAATCAGTAAAAAATACAAAATCTTCTTCTGAGAGGTACAGGATCCTTCAGGTTGGAGATTTTAATCACAAAGGAGCCCCATGCGATCTGTGAACGGACAGAAAAGCCCATCCCAGACAGCAGCATCATGATTTCCATAACGAAGTAAAATCAAATGTATTGTTACAGTACAGGGCCGTGTTCCAGCGTAAGGGATTATAACGAAGGCTGCTGAACAAGAGACAGAATTTGTGACATAGATTCGACTGTTTCTGCAGTACTATTACGTTAGGCTTAAAATTTGACTTTATTTTATGAACGAAGTCTGGAAAGATTAGACACATACAACGATTTATTTGATGAAGTATATATTAGGCATTCTAATTTACAAATTGGTAGAAGGTAAAAAGGTGAAGCAATCCCATTACAGGCCTGGACAGGCCCTGCGGGCTCCAGGAGGTTGAGGCTCCCAGATTTCCAGACAGTCGGCACTTGAAGGTGGTAAGGTTGTCAGCCCTACGCACCGGGCGCGTTTACACCCCAGGAAACATTCCTGGTAATCCTTTGTGTGAGAGGCTTATTTGACCCCAGCGCCATAGTGCAGCCGGAAGGATTAAGTCAATGAAAAATTTCAGTAACACTATTGGAAATCGAACCCGCGATCTTCCGACTTGTAGCGCAGCGCTTCAACAAACTGCGGCACCGCGTGCTTCAAACTATAAAGTGAGTCCCTCAATTTTCAAAAACCCCCTCCATCCCTCACTTCTACACATGTACCCCCCAAAATAAGTTTTTTTTTCTGTGGATTATAACATCACGCATTTTAAACAAACTCTGAACTCATGGTTATAAAATGTAAGTTACAGAAATTGCTAGCTTATAAAATGTGACACCGTTTAGTCCGGTAGAAATTTATCAACGTTTAAGAGAAGCCTGCTACCTCCATCAACAGGACACATGAATGCAGCAAATGCAGTCGATTACAGCTAAATTTGAGACTTACAGTAGCACTAGGCAGTGCTGCTATCTACAGGACTGTCTTAACACAGGTTGACACTGTAATACCAACTCCAGCACACCTTCCAATAACGCCACTGTCTGCTCTATACACACCCAAGGGTTCATATATTCCGTGCCCCTAGTCGTCGAGGTCACTAATTTTTGTACGGTGGCGCCTAGTATTTTCACCACAGTCGTTGCAGTTTTTCCACTATACAAAATCGTGTATCATTTCGCACACACAGAACAAAACGCGCCAAGTAAAAGTCAGGTTTACGGGTCACTCTAGAATTATCACGTCACCATAACGACCCCCCAAATTTTCGTAGTGGACTCTAAGGTTTGGAACATATGTGGACCCGTGTTACGTTTCAACCTACGTAACAAACACGTACCTATAAAACAACAGAAGACAAAGCCTTAGCATTTTATATAGAATAAAGTGTATAAACAGCATAATTATTGTGACGATATTAGGTAAATGTAAAGAATATGATACTATTTATTATGCAATGGTCTGTACTTAGCGTTTATTTCAACTGCCGACACGTAGAGGCTTGAAATACCTTCTCGTTATTCATATATAACAGCAAGTGTAGAAAGGAGAGCAGGAGGTGAGTTAATCGATAAGACTTTGTAATTAAAACATTCTACTGATCTGGCCAGCTATTCACAAACTGATTTACACATAAATAGAGTTGCACCGGAAGCGTGGGGAGGAAGCGTGTGACAGGCGTGTTGGGGTGGTAGTCTGAAACTAATGGGAGGAATACTTTACAGCACAGACCGGCTATCATGTGTTGGAAATCGGTCAGCCCAGGTGACGTCCCTGCAGAACAGTCATTTGTCATCATTATTAGGTCTAACAGTCCTCCTGAGGGGTAATGTTACTGTATTCCAACTCCCACCCTTCTGTTACCCTAATCAACACCAGGAAACCTTTCCAAATAGGTCTATCTGCGGAATCTCTGTTCTGATCTCTAGAGCTCTAGGTTAATGCAATACCTGTTTCTGGCTAACATCATGTATCCCCATCGTCTGTCAGTGACTATGACAACACAAACACCCATTTCCACTGAAATATACAGCATATAGACAGAAATGCAAGAACTTAAAAGGACGAACTCAAACTGCGTTGTCTCTTTACAGTACTTCAATATAAATATAGCAAACGTACAGAAACTGCAGTAATTATAAAATAATAATTATAAAATTTAATAAGCCTTTCGTGTGTAAGGTAAAGGTAAAATAATCCCTGGACAGGCAGCTAGGGTTCCAGCAGGTTGAGTCTCCCAGATTTCCAGACAATCGGCACATGAAGGTGATAAACCTGTCAGCCCTAGGCAAAGGCCGTCTTTACCCAGGAAATATTCCTGGTACTCATTTCTGTTAGAGGCTGTGTCGACCCCAGGACCATAGTGCGACCGACAGGATTATGCCAGTGAAAATCGGGAATCGAACACGCGACCTCCCGGCTTCTAACCTCAACCAACTGCGCCACAGTGTGCCCCTCCTGTCTTATGTACGGTTCGTTGATTTAAGGTACGTTAATTCAAACAGTAGCACTTTAAAAACAAGGTATGTCACTGTCGCCATGTTTATTATCTGTAACTTACCAATCAGAATGTTTAGGTAAAAAAACATCATATGCCTACTGCCTACTTCGAAAGTTTCGTTACTTATTTGCCAATATCTGTGTTGCTTTGTGTACGGTTTATTTAATGACGCTTGAATTATAACTTACACCGTTTAGTGGCAGGACAGTAAGTAGATAATGAACAGAAAATTATTTGTAACGAAGTGAGCGTGTCCATTCTGAGGTACTGTACTAATGCGGGACTTGCCCGCACGGACTGAAGGGCTTCTAACAATTCTTAGGCAATCAGTGTGACAGCGGAAAATAGGATCAGGCATCTCCCAATAAAAGCCAGAAACTCTGTAGACAACACACCATAACGCGACCGGGAGCCAGGCATGTAGATTTCATAACGTTGCATCTTCTTCGAACTTAATCTCAGCCAGCTGAATGTGGTCTGAAACCTTACAACCAATTTTTTGAGTTACTTTAATATTATCCTACAATATATATCTCACTCTCCTGAGTTATACCGTTGTTCGGGGTTCTCTATTAAAATTTCATATGTACTTCTCGCACCCTCTACGCAAGATACATACCCCGCCCCTCTCAACCTCCCTTATCCCACACCATAGCAACATCTGGGGAAAAAACACAAATTATGCAGTTCTTCACGCCATGTTACAGGTTACATATTACGCTTTGTTTTTTTCGTCTGCAATTTTTGCATAACTAAAAAGGAACAATTTCAATACCTGAAGTATTTCCTTATGTGTAGCGGTTTCGATTCCCGATGGTGTCATTGGAATTTTTCATTGCCATATTCCTTCCGGCTGCACTATGGCCCTGGGGTCGACTCAGCCTCTAAAATAAATGAGTACCAGGAATATTTCCTGGGGGGTAAAGGCGGCCGGTGCGTACAGCTGACAAACTTACCACATTCACGTACCGATTGTCCTGAAATCTGGGATCCTCAAACTCCTGGCACCCTAAGGGCCTGTCCAGACCTGTAACGTGATTGCTTTAACTTACTTTCTTCTTGAATTGCATGATCCTTCAAGAAAAAGGTACTAGGTGACTTCGAAACGTCGAGAATCATACACCCAACAACATAGCTGCACATCCCAGAAGACGTGGATTCTCTGGAATAAACTCCTACTCTTCAATACATTATATTCCTTATAATGCTCACATTAATGTCCCTATATTCCTTTAGCAACTTCGTTATCAGATTTGTTCAAACTGTTTTTTACAAAGAAATACCAAATTTCACGCCAATATAAAACACAATTGAAAAAAAAAAAAGGAAAGTGAGAAACAGAAAGCGGAGAGAGATGACTGAGAAATCAGTTTCGCTGGCGCTCCGTACCTTCAAAATCAACCTAGGGCCTACCGCACCAGTTTCGAGGGCGACACTGCAGCTGGCGCAAACGTGTCACGGGAACCGCACGCCATACGAGGGGTTTGGCTTCCCCTCTGTATGTGGCCCATACTGGATGGGAACTCGGACAAAAAACAGAAGATATATGGGACCTTGTTATTAGACTTTACTTGTTACTAGGGGCACTAGCTTACTGTACGTATTTGACACACACAAACACAACTGGCACATGTAATTTGTCATTAACACTTTACGGATGAAATGTCATCCGTTTTATTTAAAGCCCCAGCTCGTACCGCGCAGCAAGCACTTGCAGGTCGGGTATAAAACGCAATTGCACTGAATGCCGTGCAGGACAAGATTTATTCTTTTCTCTTCGATACATGCAAAACAAATACACTGCGGCAGAATGTAGAAATGTGGACTGCTGAAGCTGGTGGTACATGCAGTAACCGCTAGGCTTTAAAAGGTTAACCCTTTAAAGACGAAGCGTATCTGTTTTATATAAGGACTCAGTGCGTACCGCGCTGTAAACACTCTACACTTCGGTTATAAAAACCAGTCTCTTAATGTTTTATAAGGCAAAAGTTGCTGTTTGTTCTGAGATCCGTACAAAACACATAAACGCAATGTGGGTACCACGTAGAATTTTTTAATGTTAAACCTGGTGGCATGTAAAGTTACCACACCACAGTCGGTAGGACTCCTCTGGACGAGGGATCGGCCCATCGCAGAGACCTCTACCTGACAACACAAACACTCACAACAGACAAACATCTACGCCCCCGGTGCGACTCGAACCCACGATCCCAGCAAGCGCTCGGCCGCAGACCTACGCCTTAGACCGCTAGGCCACTGGGATCGGCAGGCAGCAGTTTCCTCTATATTCTACTGCGACGGTCGAATTATCTGCAAATTAATTGATCTAGTGGCCTCCTCTGGTAATTGCATTAGGCACTTCTTCAAGATAAATAAACAGTGAAATATTTTGAGGTCAAAGGACACATTAAACAGTAAAATGGATAAGAAATTAAATTGTATTTTAAACTTAAGATCTGTAAATCTGCATGTCGAGTGGCGAGGGTCCTATGTGGACAAAAAGAAATTCAAGACTTATAACTACCCTGTATTTACTTTACTTTATGCCCAATATCAATACAATGCGGGGACAAATTTTAATACAATCGTGGTAAATAATATAACAATAAACAAGTAATTAAATTTGCCGCCAGAATTCAATTTAATGACAGCCACATTAAACCATCAAGATTTTAGAAAAACAAAATAATCAGAAATTAAGTAATACAATCTAACCCTTCCATTTCTTTGCTGGCAGGAAAACCTCGCCAGTAAACGCCAAAGAAGAATCCAGAAACACTGCTGCTAAAATGAAATTCTAGATAAGGACAGAAAAATAAATATACAAAATTACAAAACAACAAAGATATTTTGGGTGACATAAATACCGAATTTTCTCTAATCAAACCTTGTAAGTGCACGAAAAAATGTGTTCGCCAAATATCTATATTTTTGTTACACCAAACAGTGCTATTGGGCCTATTTCTTGTGTTTCGGGCAGTCTTACATAGGTCTACAACGATACAATACCCGTTTAGCACAATTCACGATTCACAACTGGCTGAAGAGTTGCAGTTTTAGAATGCAGAATTACGCCATTCTGTTTACAAACTGTGTTATGATCTGTTATACCACCGAACATTGCGTTCGTATAATATATCTTCCACGTGTGCACTATACAGTGCCTTCTCTTGAATTACACATTACGAAAATGTTGCGATACTGCATAAACTTTCCCTCACAATGCGTTACGAAAAACTGCATAATACGGACACTAATATTTGTAAGTACTGGACAGTATGTACAGCTCTGAAATAGGAATTTTGGCTACCAATTATATTACAATTTTTTTACATTTTGGAAAGCCCGTATAGCGCAGTCGGTATAGCGACTCGCTACGGGCTGGAGTGTCCGAGGATCGAATTCTGGTGCGGGTTCCGCATCCGTCCAGACCGGTCCGGGGCCCACCCAGCCCCCTACACAAAGGATGCTGAGTCTTTCCCGGGGGTAAAGCGGTCGGGACGTGGCGTTAACCATCCGCGCCCACCCAGCGCCGAGGGAACAGTACAGTTATAAATCTTACTACCCTTCTGTGCCTTCATGGCATGTTATAAGGTAAACTTTTCGTTTGTTTTCATTTTAAGAAGAATGAAAGTTTCTATCTCTGTCCTAAGCACAGAAGTTGTCACTGAATGCTCCATCTGACGCAGGCTTTTTGAGTGATAAAGCTGCCGTGTTGGTTCGCCGATAAAAGAAAGGCCCTGTATTATAATGTTCCACCCGATAATTAGCAGCGTAGCCTAGCGCTAAGTAGCGTGTCTTCAGATATCACATGATGTTTTAACCCCGGTCATTGGTCCTAGTAGGGTCTATGGCCTGTCAAGTGGAATGAAATTTTCACTGACAGCTCGGATTTAATGTAAATATTAACCTGCGTGCTGCAGTGGGGCGGGGCCAAATATTCTGATGCAAGGTGTAATAGGTAACTCAATTCCGCGGGAGTCAACAATCAACGGGCAAGACAAAAGGAATGGGAAGAGACGAAAATGAGTTACTGTCAAAGCGCACCCATTAATAACTGACTGTCTGAATATCCTGTCGGTCAGACCTGTTCAACACGTATGTGATGTCACGCGCGCAGAGTAAGGGGGCGCTCATCTGCATGGTTTTGTTTTGTAACTGAAGATAGAAGCAATTTCTGTCATAAGCATTTTAATTCGGAAGAGGAATATGATAAAGATGAAAGAAAGAACTTCTTGGTTCGTGAATGTAAACAAAGTCACTGGCCCAAATATCAGAGCATGGTGTCTCTTACTTAAACACAGAGCTCAGAGTAATGGACCAAGTAACAGGGCAGTGTATTTAACTTGGCACGGACACAATATTCACCGTCTGCAGTAAGAAGTCTGGTGTGTGTAACTAAAGCGCGGTGCTATTCGTCTGGATTGGGAGATCTGAAGTGGTTTCAACATTTTAACTCTCAAGGATTCCGCATCACTGAAACAATTTTTTTTAAAGGAAACTCAGAATTAACCCTTTAAAGACGAAGTTGATCTGTTTTATATAAGGACTCAGTGCGTACCGCGCTGTAAACACTCTCCACTTCGGTTATAAAAACCAGTCTCTTAATGTTTTATAAGGCAAAAGTTGCTGTTTGTTCTGAGATCCGTACAAAACACATAAACGCAATGTGGGCACCACGTAGAATTTTTTAATGTTCAACCTGGTAGTATGTAAAGTTACCGCTAGGCTTTAAAAGGTAAAGCTTCATATGTTTGTGACGTGATGGGGACAGGTAGCGGGCCCTTGTAAATGCGGTAATGAACCTTCGGGTTCCACAAAATACGGGGAATTTCTTGACTAGCTGAGGACCTGTTAGCTTTTCAAGAAGGATTCTGCTCCATGGAGTGAGTGAGTGAGTGAGTGAGTGAGTGAGTGAGTGAGTGAGTGAGTTAGTTAGTTATTTGGTTAGTTATATTTTTGACGTAATGGAACTACACAGTTTTACAGCATGTCATTCCATTGTGATATTTACAACAGAATCAAGGTAAAATCCACGTAAACACACCTACGTTCAATTTATTTACAGAACAACATGTTTCGACCGTTTAGGTCATCTTCAGTTCACGGTTTTTTTTCAAAACGTACTGAGGAATGAATAAAAATCTATAAAATGCGATAAAAATGTTAAATATGTTATGGCAAAAATCAGAAAATAATATGTGTGGAGAAATTCCACCACAGGAACTGTAACACGATATTTTAACAGTGTGGTGGAATTTTTTCCACACATATTATTTTCTGATTTTTACCACGACATATTTAGCATTTTTATCGCATTTTATAGATTTTTACTCATTCCTCAGTACGTTTTGAAAAAAAACCGTGAACTGAAGATGACCTAAACGGTCGAAACATGTTGTTCTGTAAGTAAATGGAACGTGGGTGTTTTTAGGCGGATTCTCGATCTAGACAGCTTGAAGCTAGCCGGCAGCGCGCCAGTCAGGCTCAACACCAGAGTATAAACAACGATAGGCAAGGGATCTGTTAATGAGTAAGTTAATTGTATTCCATATTGCGGGTGTGAATAAACACAGGCCATTGCTTGGCATAAAGATTATTACTAGATTCTGCGTGTATGAAAGGTGACTCTGTGTACAGCAAAATTTAATTCTTTTGTGATTTGTTGCAGGACACGAACTGTCACTTTCTCAGGCTAGAGTAAGGAGCGTCGAATTGTGGAATGATTGACAAAAGGTGATTTGCAAAGGATTTGAGAGGAAACGGTCCTTCCCAGGTCGAGATATTACTCTGGCATTTCCATAGAGGAACTGAGGTACACCATGAAAAATGTCTGTAACATTAGCGGAAGCATCCCGGCGGGGGCAAGATTTCCCGCATCGGTCCGTCCAGAGCGGCCTTGGGACCCAACCAACCTTTTATATAATGGGTACCGGGTCGTTCAGGGGGGGGGGGCAAAGGGGCCTGGTGGGTCGTTAACCATCCACTCCCATCTAGCGCCGACGTTAAAGAAAGAGTAAAGCTATACCTATACTCCCCTTTTGTGCCTTCATAGCTGGTTATAGGGTGAAATTTACCTCTTTTATAGCGGATGTCGTAATCGAGAGTCAAATCAGCATTTCTTGTATACAACTCTACAGCGTTTAATGTGATGCTATTTGACGCTATGCATGCCGTTGTATATATGGAATTACATAAACAACACTGGGTGTTCCGTCTGACACAAACTGTACTTATTATTATTTTTTCAAACACTACATGTTTCGATCAAGCCTATCATCATCAGTTGTTTATTTCATTCAAACATTTCTCTATGCCATATTATCTGCCGCCCCAAGAGTGAGAAATGTGAAGCTTTCCGTACGGTAATTTCATCCGTTAGTTTGTAACTTCTTCTCTCAAAGATGCAAACTTTTTTTTACTGTTTTGTTCTCAAGCATTCACAAAGCACCAGTCTTCCGTTACGAGCTCACCACCCACACAAACTAACACGCACATCTGCAGTCATTTTAATCACGTGCTGTGATTACAGTTAATTCACAACACTATATTTAGACATAAAATGAAAGCTATTCATTTTCCAGAAATGTTTTTTTATGGCGCAACAGCCCCCAGTGGGCCAGGGCCTCATTGTCGAGACTTCACGATCACACTCAGACACACCACACTCGGTAGGACTCCTCTGGACGAGTGATCAGCACCACGCAGAGACCTCTGCCTGACAACACACAACACTCACAAGAGACAGATATGAACGTCCCAGGTGGGATTCGAACACGCAATCCCAGCAAGCGAGCTGCCGGCAACCCACGCCTTTGACTGTGCCATTTTCCAGATACAGGGTGTATTTAATACAGATGATGTGTCACAAATTTATTCTCCCGTAATCAACAAGTGATGAACTGATGTAGAATGCTCCACTGAGCAGTCTTTCTCATCGCAAAAAATAAGCAATTCAAAGAAGCTCCATAGTTTTTTAAAATGTGAATGTTCATTATTACCTTGTTAACAAGTGCTCGCTATTCTACCCTGTCCTGAACCTCATGAATAAAGTAGCACTGAGTAGGCGATGGGCCGTGATTATAGCAGTTCACTACACCATAATAAGACCTATACTAAACGCTACTCATTTCCCAGATACAGGACGTATTTAATACAGACAATGTGTCACAAATTGACTCTCCTGTTATTAACAAGTAATGAACTCACATAGAACGCTCCAATGAGCAGACTCTCTGATCATAATATGTAAGCAGGTCAAGAATTTCTCCTAGTCTTTTCCAACGTGCATGTTCATTATTACCATTTTAGAGAACTCGCTACTCTGCCCCATTCTGAACCCTATATATCTAGCTCACGAAATCTTTCAGAAAAATTCGAAATGAATATATTTTTGGACATCACAAAGCTGTATTTGTGACGTAAATACTGTCTCTGTGCAAGCAATAAAGGCATATGGTGGGTTGGAATGATATACTTAACAATCTATCCCAATTTCGGCAGTAGATGGAGGTCAGTGGCTACCTTGAAGTGCCTGCAGCTTTAACCCCAAAGAAAGAGCCCCAGTGTGCCCATATATTATGCCCCAGGTTAGGCTTATACTGTTTGAAGAAGAGACAACTCTCTTTGCCCTCCTGGGAATCGAAAATCGAATCCTCGGTCTCGTCCAGCGCGTTGTCTAACAACTATAACTATCACGCCATCCCGGTTCACATATCTGTTGGCATTGTGTTTATAACATCAAGTACGTCCCGGCTTCGATCCCAATCGCTGGTACCAGCATGAAATTTAAGAACTTATAACGAAAGGATGAGACGCGTTCGGTTCTTTGGATCCTGCATCACTCTCGGGTGGTCACATCTTTTGATATTGTTCACATTCGCGCACATCTTATACAGTGTAACTAATTTTATGAGGGTCTGTTAATATATCCATTTTCAGAAATTATTATTATTATATTATTATTGTATGTGTATATGTGTGTATTGATTATATACGTAAATTGACTGCATCAAATTTATCGCTCACACATAATATCAAATGTTTATTCCGTCGAAAAATTATGTTGGCTGCTGACTTAGAAATAGCACTGCCTAACAATCTGTGGATAATTAACTAATTCCATGGAGCGAATCCTTCTTGAGAAATTTTTTTGCACTTCTGAACCCGAAATTTCATTACCGTGCCCACAGGATCCAACCGCTTGTTCATATCCTGAGACAGATTAATCACCTCCACGCCCAACCCAACTTATTTAAGAAAAGATTTGTGTGTATATTTGTAGTGATATTCACAACACATTTATACACTAAATTTCATACTGCTAAACAAAATCAACAGATCTTATATACTATCATTTCACGTTCCTCCTCAATTATACACAATCAACAAGTCCGCTTGAACCTTTAAGATAGGACAGACAGGTTGTCCCGAAACGTCTGTACGTAACTACCACTGAACGCTGTGTATTATCCCAGAAGAGCGAAGATATCATCTACGGTGGAAGCCTGAGATCACGCATGACCTGCGTACGTCAAACTGAAACCGTCGCAGGCGAGTCTCAAGTAGCAGCATTAGCACAGCGCATGGCCTCTGTAAGGAGCCTTACATAATTAATCATCCATTTTACTCCTGATGCAATACAGTACCTCGTTAAAGCAACAATAACACACTGAACCTTACATAAGTGAAACGTGCTTCCACGTTCTTAACAGTTCTGTTCCATCCAATAGCCTAATCAATGAAGCGTTTGTTAACACTCATCAACTTGCAAGGGATGTACAGATTATTGGCTGAAGGACAAAAGAGCCGGACGCCATACGTGGCCTCGTATTCGGTAATGTCATGTTCATTCTCGATCCACAAGCCGACTGCATTAGTTACGATTCGGACCAGATGATGACAGTGGCATTCTCTGTCGGACCCAACTGAGTAGGTCTTGGTGTTTTAGCCTGGAGACTTGAAACGATACTGTCCGCGAAATGTAGCGTTGATTCACTGTTTATAATTCTTTATTTTTATTACTTTTACTAATTCTAAAGCACCATACGACGGAAAAAATTCCAAGCAGCAAATATACCTTAAAAAGTTATTTGCAGTTTCCGTAATATCTACTAAACACAAAGGATTCCGAAGCCAAAAGTACAGACAGTGATAATGAAAAAGACAAAAGACAAAACTCAACACGGCCAAATAAGCACGAATAAATCAGAAAACTTAGTCGAACTTCTGGTTGATTCTTTATGGTTTATTTCGGCAACGGAAGTTGCGCCAATGAAGAACGGTAGGATGATTGTGTAAAATGAACTGGAAAGTGAGTGGAATGAGCCGATCGTGACCCATACGTGTGATAGCAGGGCTCCAGTGACGCTAAGGAGAATCTGAATCAGATGGAGATTTGAACACCGGATCTTCCCAGTAGGAAGCACAAATAACAACTGTTCCAACGCAAAGGTGAATTATGGCCCTTAAATTTATGAATTATTATAATTAATGATTACATTAAAATTAATAATTAATTATAATTAACGATATGACATTATATTACTTTATGCCGATCCCAGTGGCAACGCGGTCCAAGGCGTGAGTCTTCAGCAGCTCGTTTGCTGGGACTGCGGTTTCGAATCTCGCCGGGGGCATGTATGTCTGTCCCTTGTGACTGTTGCGTGCTGTCAGATAGAGGTCTCTGCGACGGGCTGATCACTCGTCCAGAGGAATCCTGCCGAGTGTGGTGTATCTGAGTGTGATCGTGAAGCCTCGATACTGAGGAGGCCGTGGCCCACTTCGGGCTGTTGCACCATTGGAACAAATATATATTATATTATATTATATTATATTATATTATATTATTCATTATATATTGTCTTCAGGAACGTGACAATGTACATTATGACAAGTAGGTACGAGCATTACGGGGAAATTACTGAACTAAGCCTTTAAAGAAGAAGCGTGTCTGTTTTACATAAGGACTCAGTGCGTGCCGCGCTGTAAACACTCTCCACTTCGGTTATAAAACCCAATCTCTTGATGTTTTATAAGGTAAAAGTTGCTGATTGTTCTGAGATCCGTACAAAACACATAAACGCAATGTGGGCACCATGTAGAATTTTTTAATCTTAAACCTGGTCGTATGTAAAGTTACAGCTAAGCTTTAAAAGGTTAATAATCAGGGTAGATCTAACCTGAAAGACCTCTACACTGAAGATGGAGACAGCATGTTGCTCAAATCGCTGGCAGTTGTCTACTAACCTACATTATATCACGTCGCAAAACCCTGATTTTACTCCTATTGTTTATAGCACTCAGAACATGATATCGTACCCATATGTAAGTCCTTACTGTAGGCCACGGCCGCATCGCTTTCAAATTATTTCTCACACGTCAACTACCACGCTTATATCATCTAACCTACAGTACTGGAATATCAACATTTAAGTAAACTACAAACGCGTTATGTCATAGCCTCTGGTGATACAGCCTAAGTGTAAAATCGGGGACAAAATGTTTCCACGGAGTTCATAACTGCAATAAAATCACTTTTCTCTCAATTAACACGAATTTATTCCCGCTTACATGAACACAGCATGCAGTGTAATATTGATGATATCCAATAACATTTGAATGTGAACTAAATGTTAATTAATTTGCGGTGGCCGGAGCATTAATATGCAGTTGCGTAAACACAAAGATTTATAAATTGCACTATAGTATTATTAAAATATCAATTCAAAAACAAATCGTAATGTCATATTACTCAGGGGTGCACAAATTTTCCAAAAATATGGCAGTTATCTCAAAACTCCAGGCGTCAGAGGGATGCCATGAAGCAAGTTCCAAATGGGGGACCCACAGATATTGGGTACCACCGTAGAAAATTTTGTAGCCGCAGCTAGCTGGTGCGCAATATTTGTGCACACCTGCAATTATTAGGGATAACAGACTTTTCATCTTAGGGTCTACCAATTTGTTTTTAATCTGAGTTTTGCAGAAAAATACAAATAATGTATACGCATAACACACACGAAACGCGCAAACAGCATTTAAAGTGCTGCACATCTGAGACTGCATATCATACGTAGATCCCAAAGAGCGCAGACCGGTGGCCAGAGGTCATATCTCGCAGCCCCAAGATCCTGAGTTCGGATCTCACTCAGGGAACGGCCACAGTGACTGAATTCTTCATGAGGTCTTCCCTCTCCTGGGATGTTACGAGCGTTGGTGGTTAGTTACCGACGTTTCGGGAGAGTATATCGGTCCAATCTTCTTCAACTGTAAAGGTGTGGGGTCACTGAAGAGGGACCGATAGGTTCTCAAGAGAAGTCAGTTAAGACGGAATAACATCCAGAGGAGCAGCCACTTCATTTGCACCGGGGCGGAAGCCTAAAATCTTACATTCTTCATGTTTTCTTCCGACCCTCAAGACAAATCCCGGATTAATATCATAAATTTATGCTACAGCCGCTTCCTTGACATTCTTTGCAATTCGATATTCATTAATCATATCATTCAACGCAATGTATTCTGACACACACATAGAACGATTAAATATAAAATAAATAAAATCACGCTTCTGTTTCTGTTTGTTAAAAACCTTGCAGAAGAAACAATAAATATTAACCTTTTAAAGCCTAGCGGTAACTTTACATACCACCAGGTTTAACATTAAAAAATCCTACGTGGTGCCCACATTGCATTTATGTGTTTTGTACGGATCTCAGAACAAACAGCAGCTTTTGCCTTATAAAACATTAAGAGACTGGTTTTTATAACCGAAGTGGAGAGTGTTTACAGCGCGGTACGCACTGAGTCCTTATATAAAACAGATACGCTTCGTCTTTAAAGGGTTAACTCAGCATAGCTCTAAATCTTCCTTTCTAAGCAAATAAAGAAGAAATAATAATACAATAATAAACAATAACGATAATCGTACCACGTTGCACAAAACTCCGCCTGTAGAGGATATAAGACCTACCGCTTTGGACTTACCACAAAATAACGATTTAAGGCAATAAAAATTAATCAAGTTAGTTTTGCTGAAGTCGGTGTTGAAGTATCCACCTTTTTCCGAAATTTTTTTTAATAGCATACCTCCAGATAGCAGCAACATTTAGCGCACACTACAATTTTATCACTTTTGGTATCTTTATTATCTTTGTTGAAATTTTCAAGTTAGTGAGGTTGGATATTTTTGAAGACGTTCATTTTTATGCGCAAAAAGACACAAGTACAATTTTGTTCTTTATACAAATTTATGCTCCAAGGTAAACAGGCACTGCTAAGAAATCCTTGCCTGCATGATGCAGAGAGAAGTATCCTGCGGGTTTACAGGCGTTGATTCTCAGTTGGTCTGTGGCATGTAATAGTAGGCCACCCCACATTACGTACAGGCACTCTGACTTCATTTGACCGCTACAGTTTGCAGTGACTTATAAAATTGTAAAGTTTTATAAGTCACATTTTAATGCACACTGTCCTACATAATTTGATGTAACTCACTTGATGATGGCAAAGTCGATGCCGAAACATGTCGGGGAGAAAATGAACTAGAGATTACGGTTAATTAAATAAATAATAATATTGGGCATAAGTTGGTTCTATTTTACTATATTGATCATATGAACGGAGAAGAATAACATAAAAATATTACGAACTTATTTTTAACCTACGCATTGGGACGGATCCTGTCTGCGACACGTAATTCTTATTTTTAAAAAGACGACGTTATATTAAGCGACGACTAATCAAATATACCTTCTATTACACCTTTCACATCAGTCGCGTTTAGACTTAAAAAATTGCATCCTGACTTCCTATACTTCCCCCCCGTATTGAATCCAAGGGAATGTTCGTGGGAAGTTTAATGTAAATTCGTAAAATTACTATAGCGTTATTTATACTAAATTAACCAAAAACATTTAAAACATTAAAATATATTATTTACACTCGTTTCTCCTTGGATAGCCAATGTGGTTTTTATGATGTAGCCTAATACATATTATTTAAACTCATTATTATTATTATTATTATTATTATTATTATAATATGCTACTGCCACTCGCTACACTTGTGCATTATTGCACTGGAGCTGAGCGGAAGGGCAGACGAAGTCCGAACAGTAAACGATTCGAAACGCAACATACCGTCGTCAAAATGTTATAGAATTTTATTTTCAAACTTGTACACTCAACAATCACAAACACACGTGCAAGTCTTTTATTGTTGTTAATAATCGAACGAAGTTTCCTACTACCAGAATTGATTGGTAGTTACCAACCATCATGGTATCATACCGAGAAAATTTGAATTTTAAATACGCAAAATTACAAAACTTCATATGGCACGGATGGGTTAGAAAAAATCTCAATCCAAAAACTCCAGTCCGATGTAAAATAAAAGAAATTTGCGACAAAGAAGTATCACAAAGACAGTAAATTAAATAACACGGCTTCCTCTTATACAGAAGTGGAAACCAATCTCCGAGAGAAAGCAATAAGGGTGTTGTTTCAGATAAGAGAGAGGGATAAGGAATACAGGAATTAGGCTCAAGTGACGGGGACAAATTAGGATACGTCTGGCACAGACTGGTGCCCAAAGAACAGATGACTTGCAGCTGTGCCGCTCAACCACAGACTGGCCCGAAAACATGTTGTCTCGTCGGGAGAGTGTCACAGATACAAAACGATGCATTTCAGTCAGTGTTATGAGATAAGGCTGAACGTGCGTTCCGCTAAGGTAAATACAGAACTGTGTGACTATATTAGCATGAAGCGCTCAGCTTCAGCATATCAGCCACAAGGTAGACACATTTAAAAATAACTAGATGCACCTATTTAAATCTAAAAATCGCTAAGATTCTAACTCGGCATCCATGAACAACCTAACACTTCCCATGACTACTAAAGCTTTTTAGGAGTTACACATAAGAAAAACCTACAATTAACGCAAATAAACTTAAAGTCTCTGTGCAAGCCATAAAGACGTGCGGGAAGCGGGGTGTCGCTACGCCCGTTCATAACCTGGGCGCTAGTGCCCCCGTTCAAGTCTCGAGCTCTTTCTTCTCATCATACGAAAGTTTATGCTTGAGAGGCCTCCGTCTGTTTTGGATTCCCAATAAATTTCTGCCCTCTCCAGTTAAACGTGGGCCGGGATAGCGTAGGCGGTGTACCGATTCGCTACGGGCTGGACGGTCGGGGGATCGCGTCTGGGTGGCGGCGAGATTTTCCGCACCCGTCCAGACCGGCCTTTGGATCCATCCAGCCTCCTGTACGATGGGTGCCGGGTGTCTTTATCGGGGGCAAGGATTTAAACTACTACACTCGAAACATACTCTTCAAACAAATTCTAGAGATTTTACTTGGGGACGACGACCTTTATACTGAATATTTTACTAAAAAGAACAGAAAGGAGATCACGTGGTTGTTAGCAGTAGTGGGGAAACTGACAGGAATTAGGAGGTAAATAGGCAAAGAAATACTCCCGCTATATTTAGGCAAAGAGGATATCAACTATGTATTATTTAGGAAAGGGAGAAGGAAATGTCTGTGTAAAAACGGCTGGATAAGAGGAGATAACTTAAAGAAGACAATAAGGTGTACTAATAAAGCATTTGTTATAAATCTAAGAAGGTATTTCGAAGAGTTTAAATGTGAGTGGTCTAATAATTTAAAAAATAGATATGTAATTAATGGAGAGGTGGGCTAACACAGTGAAAACCTGGGGTTAATCCGAAGGTAGCCCCAAGAAAATGGGACGGACTGAAATAAATAAATACACCATTATTGTGTAATTTCCAAATTGCTCAGATAACTCCTTGTTATTCAACTTGATACCCGCTCTACGTTGTCTCATGGCGGTTAATCAGCCATTTCCCCGAAACAAATGAATCACCATATAGCATTCTCCGAAAGCGTCCATTATGCACTGCAAGACACGATGAACAGCGCAAATTTAAAAGCACTGTCTATATATTTACTGCACTGCGAATATTTCAGCGTATTTACAGAGAAATATGAGGAAGGACGACATCAAAATAGCTACATTCCACGCTCCAGGATTGGATTAAATCCTCAGGACTTTTCTCTTCCTGTAGCACATTATTGCACGCGTGTCGTCTCGCAAGTTTAGGTTACTGCCACAGTCCCCAAAACAGAATGGGTAAATGTTGCTATTAAAATATTAGCTACTCGTACAGAGTATATACGTAAATTCTGTCATAATTATCGGGAAGTTGACCCATATTTACCTGAAACTGAGACAAGTTTTTTTCTAATATTACTAGTTAAAAACTGGAGGCTGTGTAACAATACTAGGACTCATCTACTTTTTAATGTTATTTTTTACTGCTTCGTCTTTAGACTTTATAAACGAAAAATAGACAAGGTTCTCCAATTCTTTAATTCTTTTATGTTCTTTGAAACTGAGGTCGTCTTAAATTCGAAGTCGTCTTCATTTCAGGGATGTAAACTAAGTCATTCTTCTGCAGTACTACCCTCTAGAAGGTGGCCGGCATATTGCGATTGTACTGACGTACACAGACATCAGGTGAGAGAAGAGGAGTGTAAGTGAACCGTCTGTCATTTCCACTTCTTGTTAGTAAATAGTAAATTTCATGGAGAGCAACCGTTATGGAAAATCTAATAGGTCCTCAGCTAAACAAGAAATTCCCCACATTTTATGGAATCCGAGTCTTCATTACCATGTTTACAACAACCCACCGCTTAACTTTTCCTTCAGCCAAATTGCTCTGGTACACGTCCCTTTCACTCTCTTTCTATATACTACATTACGATACGTTACCTGTGCTACTAGCCCGGGCCAATCTATAATATAATTGAACAACGCCCGTAGATTGGGGATGCTTGGAGTTCCACGGATCGCCACAAGATGGCAGGAGACAGAACTATGAGAACGGAGTTCCATAGATGTACACTAGATGTCAGGAGACGCAAATAAACAGGCCTATGAGAACGCTTTCGAGTTTAATCACAAACTTTGAATGTGGTAACAGTGCACATTTATGCTCTTACGATATTTAGGCTGTTATCGTACTTGATGTGTATATGGAATCAAGCGTGAATGAAGGTAATACAACACCACCACGAAATTCCAGTGTTTTAAGTGTGGTAATACTGGAATGCACAGCAGTTATATGCTGTGACTCATATACAGCTCCACATAACATAACACTACACCATTTCAGTGTCACAATACTGTAGCAATTGACGTACTTATTCTAATATAACACGCCTAATGCTCTCATGCTATAGCATTTCAGTGTGACAATACTGCAGCAATTGATGCACTCATTCTAATACAACATGCCTCATGCTCTCATGGTATATAGCTTCACATCTATACAAAAATTCAGTAATACAAAGGTACGTAACGCTTGGAGTTCCATGGGCCGCCGGCAGACGGCAGGACAACTGTGAGAACGTTCGAGCTTCACAGACCGCCACTAGCTGTCAGGAAACGTAAGTACAGAGAACTGTTTTCTGCGCGGTACGATCTGAGCCTGTAATATGATTCAGGTTTATTTACGTGTTTTGTATGTATCTCGGAATAAACCGCGATTCTTTCCCCATACAGCATTAACTGATTGATTTTTAAGATCCTGTCGAGGTGTGTTTACTGCGCGGTACGGACTGAGCCTGTACTACAATCCAGCTTTATTTACGTGTTTTGCACAGATCTCGGAACAAAAAACGATTATTTTCCTATGCAGCATTAACTGATCGATTTTTAAAACCGAGATGGAGTGTTTATTGCGCGGTACGGACTGAACCTGTAATATATAATTCAGCGTAATCTCAGTCTTTAAAAGGTTAATCACAAAGATATAAAATAGCAAAGAAATATTCGTAAACAATTTTCTCTTTGGTATAACCTACGATTTAAGGTTGTGCCATGGTTCAGGCGGTTGGCCGCCGGCCTCCCAGCGCGGAGGCCCGAGTTCGATCCCGGGTCAGACAACGTGGGATTTTTGGTAGACAAAGTGGCACTGGGACATGGTTTCCCCGAGTATTTCAGTCTTCCCCTGCCAATTTCATTCCATCGGTGCTCCATTACCAGGAAAAGAAAAAAATAATAATAATCATCATCATCACCATCATCTTAAGGTTGCACAGGAAGCCTTAAGGTTGCGGTGCGTCCGTAGCGTCTGCTGCGGGGTCCTTCTCCACAAGAAACTTAAATCATGGTATGGGATTTTCCTTCAAACGTTTCAACCTTTTGCCTTCTGCAAGCAGTAAGCCCATCTGATATACACTGTAGCATTGTCAGTCTCCGTCACACTCCCACATTGAAGTTTCACGGCCCGCTACCAAATAGCAGGAAAAGACAAGACATAAAATTTAGTTTGACGGATGCGCGGATGGTATGTAACAGACACGAGTAACTGAGGTTTCCACGTTAACTACGTAAAGGGTTGCCGGGCACTAATACGACAGTATAATATACATACACACATTGTTCGAGTTTTCACGATAACTACTTAATGTGCGTGCCTTGCCTGCCCGGATCGCGGGGTTTCCACAGTAACTGCGTACATGAAGTGTCCCTTGCCCCCACGGGTCGCGAGTTTTCAAAGGTAAGTGTGTGTGCCTTCCTTACTCGGGTCGCGGGGTTTCCACAGTAACTGCGTACATGAAGTGTTCCTTGCCCCCACGAGTCGCGAGGTTTGAAATGTAACTAAGTAAATGGGTGTGCCTTTCTTGCTCGGGTCGTGGGGTTTCCACAGTAACTGCGTATATGAAGTGTGCCTTGCCCCACGGGTTGCTGGGATTCCACGGTAAATACTTAAATGTGTGTCCCTAGCCTGCCTCGGTCGCCGGACACCAGCATACTAGTCAGATGATAATCTGCACGAAACACAATGTGGGCCGTCGGAGGAAAAACCCACCCCCAAGTTATCCACCACAATTCCAAGAAACTCTCAAATTAATGCCTCAAATACGGGCAACCAATAACGTCAGTCCTTATATTTCAAGTATTTACCTTCGCTACACGCACATGAATTAGAAAATCTGGTGCAACGAGGTGACAGGAATTCCGCTTGGACGGATCTTAAAAGAACTATGGTTGGGTATATTCGTTAGTTTCAACTGGCTCAGAGCAACTAACCTAGCAGGCAGTTTACTGATACAGCTATCCGTGCTACTTCATTATTATTGCCACTAATGCTACTGCAGTTGCCGCCGCTGCCGCCACCACCGCCGCCGCCGCCGCCGCCACCGCCGCCGCCGCCGCCGCCGCCGCCACCGCCACCACCACCACCACCACCACCACCACCACCACCACCACCACCACCACCACCACCACCACTGTTACTAGCTGTTGTTTCTGGTGATAAATATAATTTCTCCCCACAAAATGAATCCATCTTTTTAAAAGAGATAGAACATAAATACTACGAAGCACCTAGGACGTGGAACTAGGTCCATTGAATAAATTTTGTTAAAACAATAATATTTTGTCTCCATAAAAGCAGGGCATACTTTGAGATCGGTACTGTCTCGATGTTTACAGAAACCCTGCAATGTGGAGAGATTTAATAACGTTCGCTTTGAAAAAACACAAAACAGTGATTTCGAAAACACCACGAGCATTTGTCTTCAATATTATCACAGCACTAAGAAACACCGGGTGATTCCCAAATGTGGCAACTTGAGGATCGCCTAGAATTAAAGTGGAAACGCAAAATTATATGAAGAAAAATAAATGAAGACTTGTAAGCCGAAAATTAAGTAGTCAAGAAATCCTGCTGTAGTAAGAAATGCCCATTACAGTAACCACTTCGAAAAACACAGTCACGAATTTTGGACGGCTTCTTACGGAAAATGATGCGTCATAAGACCAACTGTGCCTGAAATTAAGTGCGAATTTTGTGTCACAAGGCAAACAATAACTTTTTCTCTAACACCCTATAAAGAAATTGTACACCACTGCAAAGACGGGTAATATACCCCACATTACAACTGTAGTCAACTGTAGAAGGTATAATATGGCGAAACTAATGAACTTAGGTGGAAGGGTAGAAAGAAAAAGAAGAACAAAAAAATCCGGATAGCAAACGCCTACACTTCGCCACTTAATTTGTTTTCAAGTCAATCATGAAGAACAGCTCCTGACTGAGCAAAACGAAAACAAGGGACATCCGTACGGCGCCTTAGCACGCACACACACGCACGCGCGCGCACACACACAAACGCACATGTAGAACTTGCGGTGGTGTTTGCGGAACAGTCATGTCTGCGGTCTTTAAGGCACCCTGATGCTCATCTCCTCCTTTTATTAACCCTTTAAAGACGAAGCGTATCTGTTTTATATAAGGACTCAGTGCGTACCGCGCTGTAAACACTCTCCACTTCGGTTATAAAAACCAGTCTCTTAATGTTTTATAAGGCAAAAGTTGCTGTTTGTTCTGAGATCCGTACAAAACACATAAATGCAATGTGGGCACCACGTAGAATTTTTTAATGTTAAACCTGGTTGTATGTAAAGTTACCGCTAGGCTTTAAAAGGTTAAGTTACAAATAATCTTATTCGTACCACAGGTATATAAAAATTGTGACAGTCTACTGACTATTTCTTAGGGTATTTAACAAAGATGATTGACCTGTATACGCTGTATATCACCTCTAATGAGATGGGAGTATAATAGACCTAACTAACTAACTAACTAACTAACTAACTAACTAACTAACCAACCAACCAACCAACCAACCAACCAACCAACCAACCAACCAACCAACCAACCAACCAACCAAATAACTAACTAACTAATTCCATGGAGCAAAGGCCTTCTTGAGAAGCTAACAGTTTCTCAGCTAGTCAAGAAATTCCCGCATTTTATGGAACCCGGAGGTTCATTACCTCATTCAAAACAGCCCAACACTTGTCCCTATCCTGAGCCAGCTCAATCCAGTCCATGCCCCCATCCCACTTCTTGAAGATCCATTTTAATATTATCCTCCCATCTATGGCTGGGTCTCCCCGAGTATAATAGACTTACAGGCTTAAAGTGGTGAATACAAAGGCTGGAGAGAGGAGCGTGTGTCCTGTCACAAATTACTGTGTCAACATTCACACGCACAGATACAAATGTCAGCCACACTGTACCCGGTAAACCGACAGATTTGTTATGTCTTAAGTACAAGTCTCTGTGAAATATTACGGTCAAGCGATGCGGTCAAAAGTATGAGAAATTTACGAACACTGATTGGGAAGTATTTTTGCAACTTGAAGGAACACGAATAATATAAAATGTATGCGTTTTGTTTATGTAACATGTTTAATACAGACTTTTCACACTACGGCCCCTACAGCGACGAAAAAAGACCGTCACTACTAGCACCGAAATGGAACGAACGTGAAAGCAGTAGTCTGTGCTATAGAGTCATCCACCGAATTTACGTCGTAGATGGTTCTGAGACCGACGACGCTAGTCGAGACGACGCAAATGGAGACAGAATTGCCTTTAAACGAAAAGTTAAATCTGGGAGGAGGGTTCCAGACAATATAGGTCTATTTTGACCAAGAAACAAGTATATGTTCATATATATGAAAAAATTACAAAAGTATGAAACGACAGACACCTGACAATTGAAGAAGAACGCACTCCTTCTTCAAGTGCAGGCGCGTCATCTGGATCGCCGTCACCAATACGCAACAATACAGGTGGCCATGCATGAGTCACTGGAAACGACTGGAAGAAGTCTAGCATTGGAGTCCTCTTCTTCTTCTTCTCCGTCAGGATGTCCTCATAACCAGCAAGCGTCCTCGCAATTCCTTATCCAGTTCTTGCCATTCGCTACTAGCTCGAAACAACCTCCTCAGGCCCTTCGATGCCAGCGCCAGTGAGTGAGTCCTACGCCGTCAGTCACCTTCAAAACCATCACGCTCCTCTCCTTAGGTTCAGATTCAGGTTCCTCAGAGTCATCAAGGGCGAGGGGGGCCCCCCCCCCCCGTATTTCAACAAGATCGTTGAAGGAGATTTGATCGTGGCTGTTCATTAACTCGAAGGCATCTTCGTACGGATTTGGCGTTTGACTTAACCTTTTAAAGCCTAGCGGTAACTTTACATACAACCAGGTTTAACATTAAAAAATTCTACGTGGTGCCCACATTGTGTTTATGTGTTTTGTACCCATCTCAGAACAATCAGCAACTTTTGCCTTATAAAGCACTAAGAGATGGGTTTTTATAACCGAAGTGGAGAGTGTTTACAGCGCGGTACGCACTGACAGATACGCTTCGACTTTAAAGGGTTAGTATAAGGATTCGGCGAGAAAACGACGTTATTGTGGAACAAGGTAAGTCGGTGAATGACTGTATTTCAAATCACTAACCTAGACTTTACCGTAAGGGCTGAGAAAAATGAATGGAGATCAAGTAAGAATTTCACTAAACAATAAAGTAATTTTTAGGTTTTTGAATCTTTGGAGTTTACTCTCACTTCTTCTGGAATATTGCGCCGCATGACTGGGTGTTTGCTTCCAGACCTTTCGGAACAATGTGGTGCTCCCATGCTCAGGGGTCGAATTTTCAATGAAGAATGGGGCATTCTATCCATGAAGACTGAAGTAAAACACTGTGCCAAAACACCACGAAAAAAAAAATACAGATTGAGGAGACGCAAGAGCCCACAGTAACGATGAACTTAGTAGGGCACATTACACCTCAAGGGTGTGCCCAGTACAGATACGCATGTATGAAGAAATATTGATACCAACCAATTTCTCCGTCCGCAGTTTACTACGCAATGAGTGATACCTCAAATTATAGAGTAGCGTAGAGGACTGGGGATTATGGATATGATAATGCGCAAGAGATAGCAGACGGTTGCTTAACCCCTTCAAGCACGGACTTTATGTACGAAATATTTAGACATCGTGTTCTTATGTACAGAAAACACACAGTCACCATTACAAGAACCGATAATTGATCTTTGTTCTAAGAATCCTACATAAACACATACTTACCGTGTGTCGAAAAAAATTTAATACTTCAAAATTTTAAAGCTTTTTGCACATACAGTAACCTACCCGAGTTCTAATCTAACGGATCTGAGAAGGCGCCGGGGATTTGTTGGTAGGACAAGCGTATTTATAAGCAGCAGAATTTCGCAGGAAAGACATACAGTTTGTGGACAAATTTCAGTGCTTTTAAATATTAAAGCAGATGGTACACTTTTTTGTGAACATTTACTAATTGACTCAAACTCGTTTGTAATACACATCTCTTCCATTCAAACAATTGATTTTCTCTGTTCAGATTTTATTAGCCTTCATCCATGCCGCAATATCTGTCAGCTATAAGAGATACCGAAAATCTTCACTGATGACATGTCACAAAAAGTTTGGCAGTACACCAAGGATTATACCTCGTCACCACACGCGTAACACAACGAAACGGGACGAGATGTACACAGGATCAATCACGACGCTTATTTGCATGGTCCAAAACCTCTTAAAATAGTTACAAAAACGATTCCACACTTTTTAATTTTTTAATATTTTAGCTTCGACTCATGTGAAATATATGCCTATGTATAATTCTATATTGTGGGCTCTTAAGACATATTTATTTATAATTACTGCTTGCGGCAGGGGTATAGTGTTTCATCGTGTTTAACTTAAAAACTTGTAAATTTATACATCTTCGGTAGTGACCATGACACGTGTATGTTGTGTAAAAACTTTAAATGTGTAACCACAGATTGTATACACGGATGTAGAAAGTTCTTGTAGTTTTTTCTGCTAAATAACCCCCTGAAGATAGCAACTCGTTTGCCAGAAAGTACGTAGAGGTCGTAAATATACTTCCTATATGTCAACAACGTTGTGCATTTGTGTTGGTTGTTTTAGACTTACGACAAAATCCACTGCACATACAACGTAACATTTACCAAGAACTTTGTCCAATGCAGTCAGTTGTATAATATGGTGGACGGTTTAGCCTTAATTGCTTCGTTTCATATACTAGGGGAATAAAAGGAATAAATAAACCATTTGTGTTGGAAGGCTTGAGGTTCTCATAGCGATGACAGCAAAGAATACTGTCGTCTGGGAGATGAGGATGTATGGTTACGCGGCTGGTACTCCAGCTATTCTGAGGATGGGGACAGTATGTTTTGTCAGGACGCTGGTAAATTCCTACCTGTCTGCACGGCGTCACATCCCAGGAAAGAGTTCCTAACAACTGTCGAACGCCATAAAATATTTACGTAACAAATCTTTAATAAACTTTATTTTAGTCAGCTCCCGCGTCGACAAATAACACCAATATCGCATGACTGTTTGGTGAAATAGCAGATGGCTTGATATCAAAACCAAGAAGTCTGATTTAAAGCTGAGCGTTTTACGCACAAAGCGGGATCACGATGGCATGCAATACATACGGAACAGTTTACCCCAGTTTGAGTTCTCTGGTGGAAGAACTCAAGATGAAAGGTTTTCAGACGGGATTTGAAGAGGATAACTCTCGAGTAACAGTCGCTTGTTAGAGCAGTGCCACCCTGCATAAGAGGCACTGGCTATGAGGATAATATACAGCACACAACCAGCAATTATAGGGACCAAAGGTAGCTATTGGACTGAAATTAAAAGTAATTAGAAGCAAGAGGGCCCGGCTGTGTAACTAAAGAACGTGGCCGATATCTACAGACAGGTGTGTCTGGGTACATGTCTGCTTCTAACACGGACCTCACATGTAGATTTCTGGTCCACAACGTCTAACATAATCAGGATAATATCCGTTTCAGAGTACGGTGTAATGAAGTAAGTAAAAGTTTCCTTTCCTTTAACCTTTTAAAACCTAGCGGTAACTTTACGTACCACCAGGTTTAACAATAAAAAATTCTACGTGGTGCCCACATTGCGTTTATGTGTTTCGTACGGATCTCAGAACAAACAGCAACTTTTGCCTTATAAAACATTAAGAGATTGGTTTTTATAACCGAAGTGGAGAGTGTTTACAGCGCGGTACGCACTGAGTCCTTATATAAAACAGATACGCTTCGTCTTTAAAGGGTTAAACTGTCTATCGCAGGTTTACTTTTCTTTTTCCCAAACCGACGGCATTTGACGATACTATTAGTGATTTCATACATTGATCACAATGTAGGATAGTGAAGGACGCCTCCATTATGATTGACAAAGTCACTGATTTGATAAGTTGGTAAGGATTTGGAAGGAAATGGAAGTGGTGGAGTGGAGGCACGTTCCAGCGTTTAGGTGGAGAAGTTAAGAGAAACAGAGGAACGCGCTATTTAAGATATTCTATAACCAGACTTGAAGCCTTACCGCTACGCTAACCTGTTTGATGGAGCTTAAATATGAGCGCCTAATGAAATAACAAAACGATCAGTTTATAAGAAAGGAGAGATGAACGATGCGTCGCTTATAGCTTATTCGGTGATACAGGTACTAATCAACTATACCTGGATAAATTTATGAGAGCCAAGAGATATCAGAAAGGCACATGGATATTTAACGAGATTCAAGCTGAATATCTTGTAACTTACTTATGTGTGCTTCCTTCTCTGTTTGTAATATGTCATATATGAAGATAGGGTCCCATATTATTTCCATTTTCACAGAAATATATCATAGGTCCCCAGTCATTGGCAGTATCACAAAACCACCTCACGGTAGGGCCTTGCACTATCCTTAGTGAGGGTAAAGGTAAAGGTAAAGCTATTACGTTGTAGGCCTGGACAGGCCCTTAGGGTTACAGGAGGTTGAGGCTCCCGGAATTTCTAGACAGTCGGCACATGAAGGTGCTAAGGTTGTCAGCCCTACGCACCGGCCGCCTTTGCTCCCAGGAGATGCCCCCTGGTATTCACTTCTGTTAGAGGCTGAGTCGACCCCAGGGACATAGTGCGACCGGAAGGATCCCATCGGGTATCGAACCCGCCACCTCCCGGCTTGTAGCGCGGAGTGTTAACCAACTGCGCCACCGCCTACCACATCATCCTCTTCATCACAAAAAATTCTCACGTAGGGTCCTGTACAACCCCCAGAATGACAAATATTTCGGGATAGATTCCCCTTACTATTTCCAGCATCACATAAGTATCTCACGCTAGGGCGCTGTACAATACCCCGGTTTGGCAAATATCTCAGGATAAAGGCCATTACTATTTCCAATGTCACATAAATATTTCGTGACATATCTTGGTGGAAATCATCCCGTTGCACTTTCAAAGATCAAAAAATAATCGGCTACATCACGGTCTATCACAACTATAAAATTTTGTGTACTATAAACCATCTCCAGGTTGTGAGATCTTACAAAAACAAGTATATATACATATATATATATATATATATATATATATATATACACGTAAGTTGACACTTCTACTTGAATTTGCGTGTTTATATATACAAGCTTGAAGACGGTCCGGAAGGACTGACACATGCAGCCTGCTTATACGTTAGACAGTGACTTAACTGACTGTTTGTTAATCTCAAGACAGAGTACCGTTATGTCCCCAGTATCACGGAAATGTCTCACTGTAGTGTCTTCCACCATTCGCAGCAGGTGCGCACCCAGATTTTTCCACTGGGGTAAAAATTATGTTATAAAAGGCATTTCGTAAGTACATAACACTGTCTGCAACTGCATTTATACACATGCGATCATAACTACATGTTCCGTCACTCAATCACAGTGTCCTATCTTGTTTTCCTTTTTCTGAAATTTTATTAATTTATTTGTCAAAATGCTTATGTACTAGTCATCAGCTTATTTCAGTGGCTGATTTCGGCTGAAGCGTGAATCACGTAAATCTTTTGATACCATAATATCTAGAAAATCGTTTTTTTTTTAATTTCGGTTTTTGGGGGATCTGGGTGGGCTGCAGCCCAGTAGCCCACCCCTTGGCTGCGCCCCTGTTTCGCAGTATATCAGTACTATCGTAGGATAAGGTGTCGTGCTATTCCCAGTACCAAATTACCTCACGGGTCCACGCGTTTCAGTTCGGAGCTTACATACGTCACCACACAATGTGCATCAGACCATCACGTCAAGAACTCCTACTATTTATCTTTCTTATGACTTGTGATTGTGCTTTCTCATGATTTGTTACTTAGTCAAGTTAGTCGCTTTGTGACACGGTGCACAGTCAAAAGAGGCCCCGTGAAGTCCCTTGCAGGGGCACAGCGGGGGAGACAGAGTGCACCCTCCTGTGGCGTTCAGTCATTCGATCACAGCCTCAGAGGTGGCGGCACCACTGATGAAGCTGCTTCGATTGACTCTTATCTTGCGATGCTGTATCTGAGGTTAAGATTATGGAGCCTAGGATAAGATGCCTTACTCATTTCAATAGCGTGTTTGCCTCAAAAACATGGGTCCAGCGTGTTCCGAGGGACTGACATCGTGGCGGATTTTGTTATGATGTATAAAGGGTAAAGTTACGTTAGGCTATGAAGACCAACAAATGCACACAGATGTGTGGAAGCGTATTATACACACTGTGTACCTCCTACATGTTTCGACCAATCATGTGGCCATCTTCAGGGAGGTGCATTACAAAGAATAGACACATCGAAATATTAGAGAATTTAATGGAACCAATGCAGAGAAATAAAATATTAAATTTCAAAATATATGGTTTAAAATGTGTTAAAAATTAAAACGCAGATAAAATACGAAATTTGTGACTGATTCGATGTGTAGTGAACAGTATGTGTGGTGAATCACTATCCAAACAAGGCTGTTGATGTTGGCTGTACGGCAGACCACATCCTTGTTTGGCTGCCGATTCACCACACACACACGATTCACTACACATCGAATCGCTCAAAAATATCTTATTTTATCTGCATTCTAATTTTTAACCTATATTTTAAACCATACATTTTTGAAACTTAATATTTTATATCTCCGTATTAGTTCCACCAAATTCTTTAATGTTCCGGTGTATGTATTATTTGTAACGCATCTCCCTGAAGATGTCCACATGAGTGGCCGAAACATGTAGAAGGTACAGTGTGTATGACACACTTTCATACACTTACGCGCATTTGTTGGTTTCAGTATCACACTTTGTTGATCAACGCACGGTTATGGATCATTTAAATTAACCCTTGAAAGAGGAAGCTTATCTGTTTTATATAAGGACTCAGTGCGTACCGCGCTGTAAACACTCTCCACTTCGGTTATAAAAACCAGTCTCTTTATGTTTTATAAGGCAAAAGTTGCTGTTTGTTCTGAGATCCGTACAAAACACATAAACGCAATGTGGGCACCACGTAGAATTTTTTAATGTTAAACCTGGTCGTGTGTAAAGTTACAGCTAGGCTTTGAAAGGTTAAGGGGTAACTTTGTTCGTGTGCTTATTTAAGCACAGCGTCACGAAGGCGTATAAGGAAGCGGAGGTTTATATCCCGGTATTCATAACCTCGGGACTATGTAGAGGTGAACAGACAGCTTCGTGTTCCGTCCCTTTAGTCCCCGTGAAAGGGCATCCAGTAGCCATTGACAGGAGCCAGAGAACGCCCCAGACATGACAGCGTGCAATAATCTACATATTTTCTTACTTTCCCCTGATCAGCAGGATGTCAGCAATCTGACGCCTGCACCGGCCACATAATCATTTTTACTGGTCTTCCTTCATTAAATGGCAACTGGAGAGCATTTCCATATTACAACACTATATGAGGTATGTCGTTCAAATGCATAAATCTGCGTACAACGCACTGATACGCAGACCTCCAGTTCAGAGAACGAATAAGGGTTACGCGATGGGGATTCGATTCCCAGAAGGGGCAGGGACTTTTCTCCCTTTATAACGTCCGCACTGACCCTGGAATCCGTCAGCTCGTTATACCGCGGGTACCGGTGCACCCTACGTTGAAGAAACGCAGCCGAGGAGTGAAAATGACCACTCACATTCATCTACGACCTACGAATGTGTGGAGTTTTATTCCTAATCCTCATGCTGTGGTGATTAGTTACATGGATAATTTTTGTTCCACCTTGGACACTTTTAAACCCACACGAACCATAAATCGGTGTTACGGAGTGACGGATTTTTGCACTAACGATAACATGGAGAAAACTGACTTTACATATGCAATCATGTTCTTTCCCCTTCTTGTCTTTCGCCCTCCCTGCCATCCTTTTCTCCCTCTCCCCTTTCTATTCCGTTTCTTTTGTTTTTCCCTATTCTTTTCCTTATTATCCTCCCTCCTTCTCAGCCTTCACCAACTTCTTCTTCGTTTTATTTGCCCGATTCCTCCAATTTTCTTGTCTATTTTCATTTCTTTTTCCTGACTCGCTCAATTTTGCATTCATTGTCCCACAGAAAAATCTCAATTTTTTTAAACATGTTAACAATTTTATATAAACGCAGCCCTTGTTTTACGCCTTTTTTGCTTTTACGCCTATTGCCAGTTTACATCGCTTCTTAATTTGCGCCCTCTCGTTTTCGGCTGAACAAACTTTGGCTGGCTGCGCTCTATTACGCTAACCCCTACCTATTAAATGATTTCTTATGGGAATATAATTTTCGATTTCCGCCTTTTTTATTTACGCCCACTTTTCAAGGACACACGTAGGGCGTAAAACAAGGGCTTGGTGTACTTAGGTGTAAAATTAACTCCTTATTCTGATCGTCATCCATGCTAAAAACATATTCTGTTCCTTAAATCATAGCATAGGCATTCGTAACGATGAGTTGCTTGAATTAAATGGATAAAAGGTACAAAGTTTCACTATAAAAGACACATTCAATGTGGTGGGCAGCTAAGATGTGGGGAGCAAAACATATATAGCAGTCAGCGTGTTGAAAAAAAAACTCTAAACGCAACATGTGGCTGCCATCTGTTGGCGAACCACGGAAATTGTTCTTGTTGTTCACTGAGTAAACAAATCGGTATTCATATCTTGAATGGACAAGCTTGAGGGCGTAGTACCATGTTCTTCCAAATACGTTCCTCGGATTCCAAAGAGTAAAGAAAATTATCGGGTGGATCCGAGGCCTAGGGGTTCGCATGCAACAGGTAGTGCGGGCAGGAGAAGGCGTGGTCCCTACGCAATTTGAAACAATGGACGATGTTTTATACAATGTACCTGAAATGACGCACAAGCCGAAATCAAACACAAGAAAATTGCTGGCTAATGCTTCCACAGCTGGTACACAGAATTGTTGTTTCCCCTATCAGATTTAATTACGTGCACATGCACGTGTGATAGTCCTATTGTATCCTGATATGTATGGGAAAAATTGTATCCCTAAGAAACTTACTCCACGCTTAGCACGTTAACACGCGCTGGAAATATTTATATAGGCAGACGGTAATAAGGTGAAGGATGAAGTTTTGTATGGCCTAAACACCACGATAAAGGTGGGCACCCAGAATTTTCCACTTGGGGAGGAGGGTGGGCGCGCGGCTATGTATAATTTATGTTCGATTTAAAAAAACTGTTATAAAAATCATCTCCTAAATGTAACTGTAACATAGCACTGTTTACAATTGCATTTATTTACATACAAATATAACTACATTTTCCACCTTCTGCATTTTTTAAGTTTATCTAAGGCTTCTTAATTGTTTTATTTTATTTTTCAAAATACCAATGTTCTAGTCATCGGCATATTTCAGCGGCTGATTGTCGCTGAGGGGTAAATAATGTAAAACCACTGACACCATCATGTCTACAAATTGTTTTTTTTTAATTTCGATTTTGAAGGGGGTAGGGGGGTAGGGTTGCAGTCCGGCACCTCTCCTCATCTGCACGCGCGCCTGCTACGACAGGCACTACAAAAGTCCAGTTTTCAACCTTTACCTTACGTGGAAATGAGTGGCCAGTCTGAAGCTGCGGTCACTTTGGGAAACAGATTTCTGTGCCCTGGCAACAAAAGACAAGGCAATATACTCTGTGACGACGTTGCAAATGATGCTTCGTTCTGAAATCGAATTCTGAACAAGATATTGCAGATATAAACAAGTTGTGTACATCTGTCTTTTCTATCACGAAAAACTGCTCTAAGACTTGTCTCTGAAAAAGTTTACTAGGTTAGCTGGCTAACAGGCTGGAGTACAATGATTTGGCTATTCTTATATTCTGTTACAATAAGGAACAGGGATATCGCATTCGGTACAGCAACTAGGCTACATCCTGTACATCCAAGGAATCGTGGTTTCGATTCCAAACAGACAATAAAATTATTGTGTGGTGATGGGTTTATGGACTTTATCCATCNAAGGAGATAAATTTGCCGCAAGAAATAAGAAACATGAATAATTCTGAATATATTAGTAAAAGTAACATAGAATTGTCCCTTTGCGTAAGTTGAAGGCATGTGACGGGAGTGGAGGCATTGCTCCACTCACAAACCTCGACAATAACGTGAGTGAATCATACCCAGTGCCAGTCGGTTTGAGTTGGAGAATAAATAAGTTTATTTAAATTCCAGAAGTTTTTGACATTGGTGTATAATATTGTGTGGTGATGGGTTTATGGACTTTATCCATCGTCCGAAGTGTAAAATATTAAAAATTAAAATCACAACGTTTCGGAAGCTGGCTCTGCTTCCCTCTTCAGGTGAATGGACGGAAGCAGAGCCAGCTTCCGAAACGTTGTGATTTTAATTTTTAATATTTTACACTTCGGACGATGGATAAAGTCCATAAACCCATCACCACACAATATTATACACCAATGTCAAAAACTTCTGGAATTTAAATAAACTTATTTATTCTCCAACTCAAACCGACTGGCACTGGGTATGATTCACTCACGTTATTGTCGAGGTTTGTGAGTGGAGCAATGCCTCCACTCCCGTCACATGCCTTCAACTTACGCAAAGGGACAATTCTATGTTACTTTTACTAATATATTCAGAATTATTCATGTTTCTTATTTCTTGCGGCAAATTTATCTCCTTGATGCAACCAACACATTGGTCATTACAAGAGACGATTTACACCTTTGACGTTTATGCCAGCTCAAATACCCCCTGTGTACTTGTTACACTTCCACATGCTTTCACTCAACAGTTCTAGCAGAAATCATGATTTGCAATAGCAGAATCCAAAACCAGAAACAAAACAACCTGGCTAAGCGCCTCATAAACAACCATCACAGTTTGTCAAAAGCTCATTCCGAATTGCTGAAAGTGCGTGGAGACCGTTGAGGCGTGTTATCCTTCCAAATTCCCTCCCTCCTGAGGCCAACAGGTTTGGATGGTTCTGAAATCCGGCCGGCGATCTCCCCCTCAACCTGTGCGCGGTCTTCCTCAAGGTTAAGGTTAATTATAGTGTAGAGGAAACAAGCCTGCGTCCATCCCGTGTAACCACGGCGCCCGCACGCTACCCCCTCATTTCCCAGCCTGCCGTACGGTTGGAAACGATAATTCTATTATTTTAGTTGGAGATGATGCTCCTTTCCTCATACAAAGAGCCTCTATCACATGAGAGAAGCAGGGGCCTTTTCAATGTTTACTTTTCCCTTGTTCGCCCCTCTAATTTGAAGTAATGATTTGGAATTTTTCTTGTTCTATTTTGTTTTTCTTTCCTTGTTTTTTTTTTTGTTTTCGGATGAAACAGAGAGATATTAAATAGCCTACGGTTTAGCTACGCATAATATCAAAAACATTCGCCTGCAAATTTCATTTCGCCTCCTCCATACAGGCTGCTTAATATCAGGCCTTCTGGCACGTTGCAGATTCTGAATTACGTTTTAAACATTGTCCTGACATACAGCAAGGCCTTTTTTTACGCCCTGTGTCCGTGAAAAAGCGAGCGTAAATCAAAAGGGCGTAAATAAGAAATTATATTTCCATAAAAAAGGCTTGAGAAATACAAGTAAACCACCCAAACAGCGTTAAACCGAAAATGACAGTGCGTAAATTGAGAAGTGTTTAAACTGGCAAAGGGTGTGAAAGCAAAAAAAGGCGTTAAACAAGCCCTTGGTATAAAATGTTGTTTCATACTTGGGATGTGGAACTTCAGATAATGGCCATGTTACTGATGTGGGCCCACATAACGTTCTATCTTATAAACAGACTAAGTTTTCGTGAAAGCGCCATGTTGATATTTATATTAAAGAAGAAGTAAAACTCTCTCTAACGTACCTTGGCAACAGACGCCACATTAGTCCTTGTCCTTGTATAAATAATATTAAAAAATTAAGTTTCTGCCTCACAGAAAACAAAACGACTCTACATTACAAAGACCAATCTACTGACGCCATTTAGCAAAATAATAACTTTTTGCTTTCCGATACCACAAATACGCTTCGTTGGCAAAATGGCGAATGTATTAAACTTAAACAGTACACACAGTAATCACTCTGCTTTAAAGGAACAACACAAGGCCATTTTGCATACTAAAGTTGCAGATGTAAAAATGTAAGGTTATCCCTCTGAACATCATAAACTCGTATGGGGAAGTGAAGTTTTAACTCCAGTTATTCTTAACCTTGAAGCAAGGTGGATGTGAGCTTCACGCCCTGGTCAATTTACTCCCATAAAAACGCATGCGGTGCCCATTGAATAAGAGGATCGGTTGGCCCCACAGGCGGTCCGGACGTTTTGGGGAAAAGAAAAATACAGCGCTTCTGTCCGGAATCAAATCACGGTTCCCCGGGTCTTCAACCCACCGCCGAGCCTTGCAGATGTACTGCAATACATCATTATTTCTTCCGTTCCCTTTCTTCTAAACCACTTACTAAATTCATGGAAACTTCTCAATATAAGTTGCTGTGTGAGGGCGTCTGTACACATTTTCACGTAAAATAACATGTTCCCCTCATATTTGATGCAACAACAGTCCTCTAAACAGGGTGTTGACCAGGGAACGTCCGAAAATACGAGTATCTATGACCTCTCCGAAAACAGCCATTCACCATATGTTTAGCCAGGTTTTTTTCTCTTTCATTTTGGCGGTTGTGATGTTAGTTGTCAGCACTTATGATGTCAGATGTGAGTGATGTAGGTGACAAGAATCATAAATGTGGTAAAACTGACGAATTCCACATTGTCTCACTTTTAGAAGTTTTTAACCAGCAAGAATGGTGCAATATTTACGTGCCTCACATTTCGTCATGGCCAACGTTTAGCTTTAGTGTGTTTAGTGGTGAAGGGCCCCGCAGCAGACGCTTCGGACGCACTGCAGCCATGAGGCTTATTGTGCAACCCTATGACGAAGATGAAGATGATGATTATTTTTTGTCCTTTTCCTAGTAATGGAGCACCGGTGGAATGAAATTGACAGGGGAAAACGGAAGAACTCGGGGAAAAACCTGTCCCAGTGCCACTTTGTCCACCACAAATTCCACATGGACTGACCCCGGGATCGAACCCGGGCCTCCGCGGTGGGAGGCCGGCGGCTAACCGCCTGAGCCACGGCACGGCTTCTCAAGTAAATGAATAAATAATTGAGTGAATAAATAAATAAATAAATAAATAAATAAATACGCTTATTCAATTCGCTTTTAAACATTTAATTCGCCACTATAATATTACCTACGGTTTTTCCTTCATCCCCCATTTTCCGTCTTCCTACATGACTATAGACACTCCCTTCCCGAACACAAACAATGGTTACCTTTCTGCAAACAGTATCCGAAGCTGACTTAATAAACTGCTAATTTGTACCCCTTCTGTAACAATCAACGAAGGTTAAAACTAGCCATTCTGAACTAAATATTCAGGCATTCTGGAACGGCTGTCCTGTAGTAGGTACGTCAGTGTATGCTCGAACAAAATTACAGACAGGTGAATACTCATAACTAGGTCTGCTGAGTTTATCTTGTCGAAATGAAAGTCTGAACCGAAAATAGGTTAAACAAAGAGCCCGTGACATATATTCGTACCGACGTAACAACCCTCTTTCTTTACAAGACTGAAGTTCTCACAGCGGTAGTGATAAGAAGAGGAGCCATCTAGGAAATAAGGCCGTAATGCCTGGCAAGTAGATACTGACGTTTCGGAGTAGCCAAAAGACCCTATTTTCAAAATGCCAAAGAAGAGACTGCTTAGGTCTTGAAAAGACAGGCATGATCTGGTACAAGGTCACTGGGTAACTCGGAACAGCTCACTTGCATTTCATGTTCCAAGTCACCTGAGGAAGGCAGAAGAAACGGTTTCCGAAACTTTGTGTTTAGGTTTCACACTAGACCGCGGGAAAAGTCCACAAGAAGACGCTTTATGAACACACTTAGAACTTCTGTAGAAAAGTTAATCAATTTCATGCCACGTGAACGTAGGAATTTATTGACCGCCAAATTCATTATAGTTTCCTGCTCCACGGCTCGAGAGACCTAGTGGGCCTACGCCCCATTGTCGAGGCTTCGTGAACACATTCAGACACACCACACTCGGCCCGTTGCAGAGACCTCTACCTGATAACAAAAAACACTCACTCTGTGCTGCCGGTGAAATTCGAACCCGCAACCCCTGCAAGCTAGCGGCCGCAAATCCACGAGTTAGACCGCGTGGCTACTGGGATTGGTTCATTATAGGTTACATGGAAGCAAAATTCAGGTATTAACTGAATAATTTTTTTCTGAACGGATGTAAAAAAGCCTCGAAAATTTTGGTTGAAATGTACGATTTCCGGCAACGGAATGGAAACCGAAATCTCCCAAAGCCGAAGAAAAAATTTCTACTCACTTAATTTCTATGCCTTGTAAATATATTTTTCTGTTCATTTGTTTACTTAAATGATAAATAGGTAGGCCTACGTTCTAAATAGAATTCAGATATAATTAAGGGGTGGTTTGTATTTTTATTTGACAATGTACAGCAACAGGATACTAGTCCAGTGGTCAGTGACACTGTACATATCGGCCTACTCCCATTCTCTGTGTTGGTTCAACGGATGGCCACAGCCAACAGTTTTCGTTACATTATCCTGTTAAGTTGCAAAGGCCAGACACGGTACGTACTGTTGGGCAGCTGGACAGAGAAAGGGCATTTCACACGGAATGAGTAGATAGCACAGGACAAAGGAAGTGGTCCATAGGGGAATGTTTTAAAATCTCATTACCACGAGAGAGAGAGAGAGAGAGAGAGAGAGAGAGAGAGAGAGAGAGAGAGAGAGAAAGTGGAACAAGATTATAGCAGAACACGTGTTTGTGGGCTGTATCTGCATCACGGCCAGAATTGCATCTGGTGCTGTACAAATCGGATTTTGGGGCAGGCCCTCTCCATTGCTACACTTGCGAGAAATGTTCATTCACTCGACGTAACGAAGTTTACAACTAACGAATGGGAAACGCGATACGAAATGAAAACGTAACTAGGTTCATCTGATAGCATTCGACAGATATACCATAATCAGACGTTATCTCTCTTCTTGGTTTTTTTTATTTAAATAAACTTCACATGTAATTCCCACGACTGAAAAGCTAAAAACAGTCGAATTAACTGTTAAAAAGATGGCGCGAGAAGTTCCTTTCGTTGTTATTCTGAAGCATCAAAAACCGCAGGCCACAACTGACAATGCTTTTAGCCGGGATGTTAGATGCATACCACGCAAACCCTTAAACATATGCAGGACTCCCATTTCCTTTCGATACGCTGTATATATTGAACTAGGGCCTTCTGTTCACGCGAGAAGGCTGTGGAATTTATTAGTGTGAAGAAGAGAGCATAATTTGTAATCTCTTCTACATTTCTTAAATTAAAACAGAAAACTTTTGAAAACCACGAGATTTTAAAAGAAATTAGAACTGCTTATAATAACTTAATTTTATTTAACACTTTTAACAAAAGTAAAATAAAAACTTATGCTGTTACTTGCTTAAACATTCAATTTAATAAAACTGAATAACAGATGTCTTCCATAAAAGAAGCTAATTGGAAATGTAAATTAAATATATACGTATGAAAAGGGGACGGCCAATTGAAAAGAAACTTTACTTTTTAATCTTCGCCTTCTTATTAAGCCAAGGTTCTCAAAGTTATTAAAATACAGATTTAATACATTTTTCTTCTTAACTAACACAATATAGAATCGAAAATTTCTCTATAATTAATACTTTTAATTTGAGGATCAATATTTTGGTGTAGGTTGAATAATTAAACACAGGAATGGCGTGGTCAAGTAATATAGGAATTAAGTATGCTCACCAATCCACCTTTCCATGTATCTTTAGAGATGGTTCTGCACACAGGCAGTAATTACAGATAAGAAGGATTATCCACGGCACTGCCAATTTGATTTCGTTGAAGCAACTTAACGAAAAAAAAACATTAACTTGTGTTGACATATTAATTAATGGAATTCATTATATACTAGATGAGACTGACGGTGACAAAAAACACTTGTTAGACATTGTCGCACATCACCCTGCCCCTAGAAGGGAAAACGATGTGCTCATATACAATTCGGTAGCATTGAAGTTATCTGCCGGTGGACAAATTGGGGGAAAAAAAAAATCCGTATAAATTTAGCTGTGGGGAGACAAACGTGTTTCCTAACACACCCACAGCGAAATGGCGGAGATAAAGATGGACCATGTGGGACCCTGAGTTTGTAACAATTGAAGATAACAATTCCTATGAGTTCTGTCCTTTTTGTGGCGTTGGAATGTCGAATTTTTCGTCATCTACTTTTTTAACTATCGTATTCTGAATAAATTCTGTAACACAGCCCACTTCTACATGGGGCAACTATCTCAAAACAAGTTCAATATCAACAGTGAATCACTGTGAAATTTTAACATCCGAAATTGCCATAATGTGTTTGACCATACAAATGTAACTGGCAGTTCGACCTTAGACTGTTACGTTACAATACCGTAAAGTTATCAGCCAATTATGGACACAAAATAATTACTAAAGAACACAAATGTTCCTATTTCTAGGTCGTCGGTGTCCTTCAATCCAATTTAAAGATAATTTTCATATACATTACGTCAGTGATGCAAAAATTTTCCAAAAATCTAGGACCCACCTCAAAATTCGAGGCGCTAAAATGGTGACACGAAGCAGGAGTCGTACTGAAGATCCATAAGTACTGGGCGCCACCTAGCAGATTCAGGCACCCGGGAGATTGGGCCCCAGGGATTTGTGCACCCTTGCTTTTCGTTCGTAGATATGCCCATATTATCAATAAATACAAAGCGCATATTTCTACCAGACTACACGGTGCCACACACAAGAGCACAGTAATGCATACAAAAAATGTTAGTCACCAAGCACGTTGATGTAGCCGGTTCGAATCTCGCCAAGCTACCCATTATTGTGGCAACATTGTCTTCCTTCGCTGTCCACAAAGAGCGACGAGAAAATAATGCACTCTTTGGACTAGGTAGAAGTTCTTTATTAACCAGTTTAACTAACTAACTAACTAACTAACTAACTAACTAACTAACTAACTAACTAACTAACTAACTAACTAACCAACCAACTAACCATCTAACCAACCAACCAACCAACCAACCAACAAACCAACTAACTAACTAACTAACTAACTAACTAACTAACCAACCCACCAACCAACCAACTAACTAACCAACTAACTAGCCAACCAACCAACCAACCAACCAACCAACCAACCAACCAACTCCATGCAGCATTGTGCTTCTACAGAAGCTACCATTTGCTCAGCCAGACAAGAAATTCCCAGGCTTTTAACGGAGATGAATTTTCTTTCCCTTGATTGTAAGAGATTGTCACTTGTCCATGGCCTGAGCTACATTAATGCAGTCTACGCCCTTCCATCCTACTGCTTTGAGATTAATTTAATGTTATGCTCGCATCTACGCCTAGGTCTTCCAAGTGGCTTCTTTCCTTCAGGCTTCCACACCAAAAACCTCTACGTATTTTCTCTTCTTTCCCTAAGTGCCAAATGCTCCGCCCATCTCATTGTCTTCTATTTCATTGTCCAAATAATATTCGGTTAAGTGTTTACAGTAGCGAACCTCCTCGTTTAGTAGTTCTCTCCAGTCTTCTGTTACTTCCTCCCAGTTAGGCCCAAATAACTTCCACGGCATCATATTCTCGAAAGATCTCAGTGTGAGAAACTAAGTTTAAAATCGATCCGCTGTCCCGAAACGTCGGTAAAGGATTATCATTCGAAGCTGCGTGGTATCCCAGAAGAACACAGATCTCATCGGCATCGCGGTGGAAGCCTCTTATCACGGAAAGTTTAAAATTCATATAAAACAGCAGGAAAGATTATATTTCTGCAGAGGCTTATTTTAATCTTCATGTTTTTAGACAAAAATGGAAATATATTTTGGAGGGAAAGACACAAAATCTCTGAATTTCATTTATTCTTCAAAACATTTGAATCTCTCTCCCCACCAGACGTTCTGACAAGTACGTGTACGTCCTTGCAGAGTTCGAGGCAATTAAGTCATCCTACGTTTATTGGGAGAGACATGAGGGTAGGCGACCACTTGGGAGACCCAGATGTAGATGGAGGATAATATTAAAATGGATCTTCAAGAAGTGGGAAGGGGCATGGACTGGATTGAGCTGGCTCTGGATAGGGACAGTTGGCGGGCTCTTGTGAATGCGGGAATGAACCATCGGGTTCCATAACATGCGGGAAATTTCTTGACTAGCTGAGAAACTGTTAGCTTCTCAAGAAGGTCTCTGCTCCATGTAGTTAGTTAGTCAGTCAGTCAGTCAGTCAGTTAGTTAGTTAGTTACGTTTATTGGGATCTTTGTAAAATCGCACCCTTGTCATTTCAAAAAACCTTCTCACTAACGTCCAACATTTCAGCGCATATGCTCATGTAACCAAATGTGATTATGTTAGAAAGGGTAAGTAATGTCTGGCTGCACTGTACGTAACACACCATAATACTTTTCGTACATGGAAGTACGAAATATGAGATGCTATTTGTTCACCTGCCTCACTCCATGCTATGAGCTAAGAGTCACAGTGTTTCTGACCTTTGAACTTCATAAACTTACTCGATGTCGCTAACATTGTAAGTGGTTCCATTTCATTTTGTTTCTACTTTGTTAATTTTTGTTCTTGGGATGGGTTCAAGCAACGTCTCCTGAAACTACGGCCTCTAGTGGACGAATTGCCCATTTCTCGGCTGACATAACCGAATATTGTGCACAATTGAGAGAGTTAAATGGAACTGGGAGACAGATAATGTGCCAGTGCCACTAAGTTTAGCACAAATCCTTCAGGGGAGAGAAACTCTGTTCTTTTGTAATGAGAAAAACTCGAGCTAAGGCCACAGGTGTTACTAAACGCTGTGTTAAGTGTGTTTATACTAGCACGCATTAGCTACATGTAATCATACGTGCTTTTGTTCATCAGAGGATGATGGTGTGACCGTGTGCTCTACGTCACTGTATGTTGTGTGACTTCCCTCTAACAGCTTTCGAACCAACTCGCAGATTCTGATGAAATTTTGTATGAATAACGAGACACTAGCGCACACAGTATCTCTGTACCGTTCAATTTCTACGCACAGTATGCCTCTGTAACTTTCAATTTTTAGGCACAGTATATTTCTGTATCCTTCAATTTTTCGGCCCAGTGTATCTCCGTATCTTTAAAATTCTCTACACAGTACGTCTGTATGTACCTTTCAATTCGTTATTTTCAAGAACGTCAGACACGGTAACCGTTAGAACCTGCGAGTACTGTTTATTTATGATCTACTTAACGACGGTATCAGTATCGAAGATTTTAATATTTCTGAGAAAACACGCGTAAAAATTTATATGGGTGAGTAATGATGTCCACTAGTGTATCTAAGGGAAGTTAAGAGCTTTAGAATAACTTATGGAAACTGCATCAGCGGTGTTCACTGAACTTTACGAATTTTCCCCAGAGATGTGGGGCACGAAACTGACAAATTCTAATGTTTTACTTATTTAAATAACATCCAAATGGGCGTATCTGAAATTTTTAAGACGCGAACTCCACCCAGCACAAAATTACAAACTGGTGAGCATAAATTACACCGCTATCCATAAACGTATGTATGGGGGGACAGGCCTATATCGACAGGGAAGGATACATTCCCTGGAGCTACTTATTTGATTTCCCTCTTTATGGATTCCCACAAGGATGGGCAATAAACTAAGATTAGGTCCACCTTAGTGGCGTTTTCTTTTACTTTCCTCTGCCCCTTCCACCCCACATGTTACTGTTACCTAGTGATGTATCTGCTGTCAATGCAATGGGGGTTGAGGTGCGCCACCTTTTAGAGTGGTGGTGTGTAGAATGTGATGCCATCAACGTCCGTCCCCTCCAACTCTAGGCCCCATGAGTCCCATTCTTACAGCTCCATTCGAGTGAATCCTCTATGTATCCATCTGCCGGAGTGAGGCTGCCGGAGTCATCCCATGAAAAATGCAATTAACCTAATCAACCTCAGTGGGGTTGCAAAAAGCAACTACAGCCCCAGCCCCAGCACCACACACACTGCACAATCTCACCGCGCTTAAAAATGAGACGCGTGGCTACTCTTTTTGGACTCAAACAAGCTGGCGTGAATGAGTTGCGCAGTAGAACTGATTATCACGTGACAATAAGTATCTTCCTTCTCCTTGAAAATATTGTTTCAGTGATTGTTTCATTTTATTGATGTATTCCTTCTGTTTTGAAGAGAGAATACGTGTAAACAAAGCGACGTGTTTGGCAGAGAAGCTACTGCCCTGCGCAATTTTCAAGGCGGCTGTTGGCCAAGAGTGGACTATGGGAATTTTCCGTTAGTTCGGATACAGGCAGGTAAAGTGGGAAAAGCGTCTTTATCTTCAGTATTCGCTTACAATATATATATATATATATATATATATATATATATGTTACTTAATTCGTGGGCATTCAAACGTTTGTACAGACAAACGGAACGTAACGGAAATACGCGCGATTTTGGTAAGATCGTACATCGCATATTTGAAGCTGCATAAGTCACTAATAAACCCTCCTTTCAGTATAAATTTCGCGCATGTAACATGAATCATAAACACATGGTTACGTACTGAAAACATATTTTTATACAGAAGTGAAAACCTGTAAATATCAGAAATGTTTCTGAGACGGAAAATTTTTCGGATAGCCTTGAAAACCCTTTAGCAGCTTTTGATATATTAGGCACAGTATGGAGGGCTCTCAAAAGTGACAAAGATGGACAGTGAGGTCAGCTGTACGGAGCAATGAAAGATATCCGTCTTATCGAACTGGCAGTCTCCCCTCGTCTCTGAATTCGCTGCCTTCCTTTCACTGTCTGCAAAGTTCATTTGTTTGTTTGCTAATTATGATGTATCTATAAACATATCGATACCTTTATAACAGCGCTATATAGTAGAAACTCCAGGTATGACAACATATAGCCCACGGCCTAAGTACGACTACCCGACAAACGAAAGTTGTAATTATGATCATCTTTGTTTGTAGGGCGTCAAGTGTACTAAGGCAGCTTTAAACATTTCCAGGAGGAAATCGTAATTTTTAAGGCAGGTCAAAGGTTAATGCCAGGACTCAGAATGCATACTCTACCAAATGCAGATTTCGTACGCATTTAAGAGGCCTTCTTCAATCCAAATATCATTCGCTTCTTGTTTTAGTAAGTCTCAGCATATCATCATTCAGAAATGCTCCATATTATCCTGTATGTTCTCTTGATAATATTCCTAAAGCAAAAACTGTTAAATGTGTAAAATTTTTTTCGTACCCTACAAAATAAAAAAAAAAATCGATACATTCTATGGGGAAAATCCAAGTGTTAGCTTGCACGTAAACATTCCTAATTCCTGTAAGGGACTTTTAGGTACTGAACTGCAGTTTTAAGGCGCGTTCGCATAACTAGCGAAAAGCACGTGCCTAACCCCGAACACAGAAGCAGATCCAATACCTGACACGTGGTTTCACATTACAAGAACTAGGAACAAGGACAAGGTCTAAACAAACCTCCAAAGCCTTAAACTTTATGTCACACCACCGCCAAACAACTCCAGTCTCGTTTATGCCGAGTCACAAAAAGGTGACAAATTCACTTTAATGGGCACACAGCCGTTGTGTTATTAAACATAAATGAACACTGCAATCAGTGCAATCAAAACATTATATTCAGGAAGACTAACGGTCACATGTTTCGGCTAAATTGATTAGTCATAATCAGGCCTAATTAGCTTGTGAAAGTTGAGATCTGAAACCAGAAATACACTTGTAAAATATGTCCCCTTTTATACTGTTGTAATTAGGCCCAATAATGGCTAATAAATTTAGCCGAAACATGTAGCCTTCATTCATTGTGAATATGATGTTTTTTCCACAGATTTCAATACTTATTTGGGTTAACAATTTACTTCGTCGACAGGTTAGTGACCCTCGCACTATATTTCAACAGCTGGTGATGCACACTGCAGATTAATAAGACGACAGCCTACCATTATTAGGGCCCTGACGCACAAATTTTATGAAACGCCTATTAAAGAACCGCTTTATAATACCACAGCAAACATTCACAATCGCTCTTACAGACACCGAATGGTCACTGCTGTACAGAGAATCAGTGTGTTTCGAAAATCAAAGAAAATAAGCAAATAAATTATTTAGCCAAATACAGAGACGTTTAACGTAAAAGGAGAGGGCACATAGCAACCATCGTACCTGATCTGGTTAATCGGTTCCCCCGCCCCTACATACCGTATTAATTCTTTCTTATTTTATTCCATTTAAATTAAAATGCATTTATTATACCTTCTACGAATCCTTACAGCTCTCATCTTGCTGCTTTAATATTAAAGCCCCTCGCATTTACGTTTCATAATTATCACGGTTAGCCCAATTTAATATCTTTTATAATTATATTTCAACTCCAACAAAATTTGATGGCAATATTAGCATTCAAGTCAAGTGTCTCCTTGCTGTAGCGATTGTGTTAGCTCATGCCCCATCTCATTTATTCATCCCGTATTTTCAAGTCTTCTTATCCGCTATAAGAGAAATATCCCACTTTTAACGCGTCTGTTGTTGAGGAAAGGTAAAGGAATATCCTATGTTTAGACTGTCCTTTTGTAGATACCAGAGTGTAGCGCAGGGAGACAGCCTATATACACGCGAATAATACATATACCTCGAATTCGTAATTAAATGGTACACTGTAGACCTCATACGCAGTACCGCTAGTCTGACCTGCTGTTCAATTGTATTTTATAGGGTTATTAAGTACTGCACTAACACATCCGTGTGCCAGTGACCAGCCGCTTTTCCGAACACCACTAACGTTTTAAAAAAGTATCTGAATTTTATATCGATAAACTAAGCTGTAACTGTAATGCTTCTGGCGCTTGTTTCGTATTGCATCAGGGACTTTCACCCTCAGACTGACACATTCCGCGGTCTTTCTCAGTCCCCAACGTAAATTATTGAATTTTACCACAAAATAGACAACAACGGCTTCCAGCACAACCTATCCATTTTATTACTTGCTAACCATTATACAATCCGATGCTATATTCTACATTATTATAAATTATTGATAGTGTTGTCATACAAACCCCCACTCCTCACTGAACTTACTTTCTTGAAAATTCGCTAATGAATGCCAGGAGGCTTAGTGAGCCGTTATGAACGTTTTGGAGGGGAAAAGAACTTTTGCCTCTGACGGAAATCGAAGCACAGTTGGTACACAACAAAGCTAAGTAGCGTACATAGTATTCAAGAAAAAGTATAAACTCAGAATCGACCAGACGTGTTAATATCTGTGTCTTAAACCTTCAGTACACTAACTGTCACATAACCCTAATATTTGTGTTAAACCATAAATATGCTAACTTCGGTATATCCCTAATAGCTGTGCTTTAAACCACCATCATCATAAATTCCATATAACAGGAATACAAAAACACTAATCACCAACAAATGCACAAAGAGAGTTTTATAATAAATCATAACACACTCCTACATGTTTCGACCCTGCTGGGTCATCTTCAGGGAGAACTTTTATGTTATCGTTACACTAAGGTTGCACTTTATAGATGAGTGAGAATGTGCTGTTGACTGTGTA